>JAUEPR010000227.1:0-49697 GCA_030435655.1 Armillaria novae-zelandiae | reverse complement strand
ACACCTCTGACTCGTCACTAATGGACAAAGTGGCAAGGCTCAAACAGCTCCAAAGGATCGCATGCGTATCAAATAAGCTTGTCACTATTACACGGGGGCTGAAAACCTGTGTTACTCTATCTACAATATCGTATTTATACATTTCTACGTCCTACAAGTCGGTACAACTTAATACACTACTGTTGCAATCCTGGAACATCATCAATTGCAACGTGTGTGTGTTGTTATAGCATGCCTGAGGCTGGACACCTCGGTCAGAGGTCAATCTCGAGACCAGATTCTGTTTCCTCATGTTTAGACTCCACTCGCACTGCGCTCTATGCATTGGCATGTCACTCATTGTTTCTCAGATGATACCTGGAGTAACAGCCGGTTCCATATAGGCTGTAGCATAATTTATTCTTGAGTTTTCTAGTTTTCTCTGTAGGTGGGGGTTACCTGCGGTAAGCCTAGGCACTGCACTCTATTGCCAAATTGGGTTCCCTCGGTCTCTATTCTTAGCCATCATTCATACATGCACACGACTCTTTGATCGATCTCTGCCCTGTGCTTCATAGATCAGTGTGTCACGTAGTTTTCCCAGTATCAGGTATGTTTTTTCATTAATGCATTAGAGTGCGTATGCAGTCTGTTTCTAGTGCATTCAGTAGCAAATGCTGAGCTCTTGTACTTAGTGTGACCGTATCCCATATCACTCTAAGTTAGAGCATGCATTCTACCAATCGTCACTCAAGACTGAGACGCACATGTATTGTATCATGTGCGATATGGATATCACTGCATTCTGTTGTATTACACTGCGCTCTATTCATATTATACTGCGCTCTATTCATATTATATTATTATCTCAATGCCAGGATTTGTAAAATGTATATATTGAGATACATTTCACAAAATTACACTGGTACACACTTTGAGAGCATGTCACCATATCTTGCCGTGTCAGACACGTATGACGTGTATGTTTTAATTGCATCGGGCCGATGCCAGTGATTTGTGTCGGAGCTGACCTATGCATCATAGCTCACGAACTTCATGCGTTGCCTACAGATTTGGATGGTTTAACAGGCATTGAACCGGCACACCCTATCTGGCTAGGGTGCCGACCTATGAATAGATCAATAAAATTGTTGTATGTTTCCCGTGAATTCTGAGCGCACAGAGCCACCAGGCTCATCAGTGGGATCGTTGGAGTAGATGAGGATATTGTTGAGATACATGACAACAGAGACATTGAGCATGTCTGTGAAAATGTCATTGATGAAGCCTTGGAAACCTGTGGGAGCATTGGTAAGACCAAATGGCATGATGTGCCATTCGAAAGACCCATAGCGGGTACGGAATGTGGTTTTCCATTCATCTCTGTCAGCAATATGGACTAGATAGTAGGCATGGCAGAGGTCGAGTTTGGTATATATGCGTGTGGAACACACAGAGTCAAGAAGATTGGATATGAGAGGAAGTGGATAGCGGTCCTTTTTCATGATTTTGTTAAGGCCATGGAAGTCGACACAGAGTCTGAGTTCACCAGTTTTCTTCTTGACGAAGAGTACCGGAGCTCCGTGGGGAGAACATGTGGGAGGGATGAAACCATTACGGATGTTATTGTCGATAAACTCATGTAAGGCTTTGAGTTCGGATTCGGAGAGGGAATAGATGGGTCTGAGCAGAGGTGAGGAGCCTTCCTCAAGGTTTGATCTTGAGATTGTAGGACAATGCTGGGGAGTTTCTCTGAGGAGAGTCACTGAACACATTGGCAAAGTCATGATACTCCAGTGGAACATCAGATAAATCCGGCAGAGCCATGGAAGCAGCCTGGCCACTAACACTTAGCATAGAAGTTGGAGTGTGAACTGTTGTGCACCCTCCTCTGTGCAAGCTCGAATGAAAGAGCCGCGGAAATGATAGATATTTTTGGGGCAACCAAAACAGAAAATGATGGGATGGACGGTATGTAGATAGGCTCATACACTGGCAGAGTCCGTCGGGATCTCGGAGGTGGTTTGGATGGGATAGGACCTGAAGGGTCCTTGTGAGCTTGCACTGTTGCGTTGGAGGCTATGGAAATGTCTGGAACAGACACACAAAATAGTTTTGAATGGAAAGTGATACTGTGCTTTGCCCAGTCAATCAACAGATTGTAGTGGGGAGAGCCAGTTGTATCCCAGAACGAGGTTACAAGATGAATCAAGACATGTGATGTAGAAGTCAATAGGAATGATATCTCCCGACGGGAATCGTATGGAGAGAGTAACAGATTGTGAGATGTGAGATCCGGCGGAGCCATCGAGAAGCCAAAGTTGTACAGGAGGAATGGGATTGGTAGGAATATTGTGATCGTTCATGTACTTTGAGTTGATGAAGCAATGGCTGGAACCAGAGTCAACTAGAGCAAGGAAATGTAGAATGGTGGATATAGGAGATCTGAGCCGACTTCACTGGATAAGGAGATGGTAAGGGAATGGTTGGAAAGAGCGGTGGTGTTGAGGGTTATGATCTCCGAAATGCAATGACAGTCAACGCAACCCTGTCCTTGCATGGAGGAAGCAGGTTGCTCTCTATTTTTCCGACTCCAAAGGAGCTGAATCAACAGAGGCGGGAGTAGGGTCAGAGACCTCAGCTGCACGTCCACGTGTGGCAGCCACGGATTTTCGCTTGTTGCAGTCCTTGGTCTTGTGTTTGTTACCACAGAACATGCAGAGGTCGTTCTTGCAGCGGTGTTCCTTTTCCTCGGGTGTGAGCTTACCGTCCTTTCCTAGCTTGTCAGCGTAGGGCTTCTTGGAGGCACCTGTGGAGCCAGAGGAAGAAGAGGTAGATGAAGAACCCATGGTGGAACCATAGGATTTCGGGCCGCGGAGTTGTTGGAAGAGCTCGAGTTAGAACCTGAACCCTTAGGTTTGAAGGTGGAGGAAGTGGAGGGCCAGTCATGGTTTTCCCTGGAGACCTCAGCTTTCCTAGTCCAGTAGCAAGCGTCAAGCTCCTGGGTGAAGGTCCACATGTTGTGGAGGTTGTTGGGTTTTTCCATGGTGAGCCATGTCATCCTTGATCTGTGAGCAAAGTTTGCAGTAAAAAGCATGACAGAGGGAGTTGTCGCCGTAACCAATAATAGCGCATGTTGATTGAAGCTCACTATGTACTTCATGATCCTGTCTCCATTGCACATCCGAAGATTTTCCAGTTCATCTTCAGCATCTCCATGGCATCGAACGGACCAAAATTGGTACGGAGCTCTGAAAGAAAGGCAGCATAGGAGTACACCCAAGTGGGAGGATTGGCTTGATTGGGGTGGAAGATATCCGGTTAGAACCAGTCGAGGGTGACACCGGAGAGGAAGGAGATGGCATAGTTGACTTTGGCAGTGTCTGTGGCGAATGTGTTGGGCCTGTCATTGAAGTTCAACTGCAGGGAGACAATGAAAGCCTTGAGTTTCCACAGGTCCACTCCGTTGAAGGTGTCCCATACCTTGACTTTGGTACGGACGTCTGCTGAGGTGGTGATGAGCCTTGTGGCTCTGTGCGCTCAGAAATCGCGGGCACACAAAACAATTTAACAAAGTCTTTGCAAGGATGTTCAATTAACCAATCCTTGCAAGTCCTGTTACAAGTCAAATCCCCACCAAATAGTCATTTCGGTCACGAAGCACATACTCAATAATGGTTCACAAACCATAAATCATCAATACGGCACAAAGTATGTGGCAATACCGGTTACCACGGGACTGACACTGAACTAGTCATTTGATTCATGTCATCACCTAAACAAAGGTGGCATGATGCAATATTAGTCATGTGATGCCGCCCATACGATCACTGACTGCGCATAAGCGTGCAGGCTGTGCCCGGCTACGGGACTCATAACACAAACATACGGTCGTGAAGTTAAATAAGAAATGAAGTTCATGAATCACCCAGGCTAGCACTGCGCAACTAGTATCCGTCAGTCAGCTAAGGATGCCGCAATACATTGTAAACTGGCATACACAATTATATGTTATAAAGCTCAGTAAGAGACGTTATAGCAACGATAATAGTGTTACAAACCCTTCATGAAGCTCACTAATCTATTACTGCGGTTACAAAGAATGACACCTTTAGATTATGCGAACTGTTAGAGAAAAATAGTATAAAACTCAAGTGTATTAGCCAGAAAGACAGAATACGCTCGGGATACTACTCCCCCATACCAAAGACTACAGAACACTTCGTGTTTGCACTAAGGACGTATATGCCAACAAGTCAGTGACTACGAAGGCACTTAACTAAGTCGCAACCCCGCCGGCCCTTGCTTTACTCTATAAACCAAGAAGGCAGTTGTTCACCTTCGTTGGCATTCTCACACTTCCAGACATCGCACTCAAAGACGGGCGCAACAGTAGACCGCGCCGCATACTAGGCTGCAATAACACCTTGCGAACTAGATAGTTTTTAATAACCGCTTCGTGAACTGACCTTGTCTTATACAGAGCCTGTAGCTCGAGACATAACACCAAGTAGCCTTGAATAAGCTACGAACTTAGGACCTATAGTCACTGCACGGAGGTGCCCGACTAGACTCGCTAAGAACCTGCCTTCAGATTCTGTGACTGATTATACTAGCCGTATAGGTGTTGTGTTTTCTGCCTGCAGGAGTTCCTAGGTTCATCATTTTGGAGCCCACCGCGAGGGGATAATAGTCAAATTTCGACTCTATCTCCTAAAAACATACCTTGATCATTGCACCCCCAAAGGACTTTGGTCATAACAAACCCTACCAACCAACTACCTCATGACCTTTACGCATAACAACCCAATGCCAACAGTGGCAAAAAGATGCCGAGCACTTAACTGCCGGACACCCCGCCCAGCGACCAACCAATTCCCAGTTCTTCTTTGCGAACCATTAAAGAAGAAGAAGTAGAACCTTCTATACCAGGAGAATTCTATGACGAAAGACTCGATATCTCGACTGCGAACCCTTTGATTTATTCGAAGAAGACGAAGTCTTATCCAGTCTACAACTATCCATGAACCTATTCTCGGATACACTACCGTCGGCCTATCATACTGTGGGTAACCTTACCCCAGCATCAGATACCGTGACACTCCATAACCCAAACCAAGCACTAGACCTTGATGAGTTTGGAAGAAGATTAAGTCTCACTACACAGAGCACTGACATTACCGAATTATCCTCACACGACTCCCCAGTACAAACAGCTGCACCTGTTACTACACCAGTAGAAGAAGGAGAAACTGAGGAAATCTATATTCCATTCATATCGCAACCAGTAATTATCGATACAAAACCCACCAACACCTTACAAACTTCAATGCCACCTACACAAGGAGGAGCTGCCCAGGAGGAGCTGCACCAGGAGGAGCAGGACCACGCAGGCAGCCGCACCACCTGCAATGAATGCCCAGATGCCATTCAGGCGTGAGCGAAGTGCACCCAGTATATTTGACGAAGCAAACCCCGGTCGCGAACTGGCACAATATTTACAGGACTTAGAAGCCCTGTTTGTTCGATACAACATAACGAACAACACCGAGAAGAAGAGATGGTTGACACATTACCCTGGAGTTGCAGTTGCAGACTTCTGGGAAAGTCTTACAGAATTCATGGATGTAAACAAAACATACTGACAATCTTAAAGAGGCCATCATTAAACAATATCCTGACGCGGACGTGAATAGAAAATACGAGCATATGGATATTGAACGCATTGTAGGCAAATACACTCACGAAGTGTCATCCCTAGCAGATCTGGGAACGTATTATAGGGAATTTTTCCCTAAAGCACAATTCTTAGAAGCCAAGAAAAGACTTTTGGGCTCAGAAGTCAGTAACCTATTCAGCAAAGGATTCCCAGATTCTGTATGGGAAGGAATTATGCGCCAGTTACAGATCAAACTCCCAGATCATTTCCCCTCAGACCCTTACGCCTTGAAAGATATATACGAAGCCGCACAGTTCGTGCTACAAGGAACAAATAGAGGCGAAAGCCTATACGTGAACGCACCACAACCCTACAATGGGGGAGGTCATTACGCAACTTACAACCCACCTGCTGTTTCTACCGCTCCTGCGGGGATACCTCAGGTTTATTCGAGTAGGATACCCGAAACAGTGACGGTAAAACAAGAGCCCTCAGAAATAATGCTACATTTACAAGCTATCAAAGACAAAATCGCGCGTTCAGCACAGTTCCAAATCAGCGACAAACAGGACCATTCCCCGCAACGTCCTAACTACCAATCAAACCCACAGTCTTCCTTTGCTAGTTCTCCCACATCTCAAGACGGCAATTGTGGATTCTGCGGCAAACATGGACACTTCATTAATGCTTGTGAAGAAATTGATATGATGATTCGCAAAGGAAAATGCAGAAAGAATACAAGGAACCACATTGTGTTACCTACTGGCGCCTACCTTCCAAAGGGTTTACTCGGAAATTGTCTCGTGGACAAGTTTGAAGAATGGCATCAACAGAACCCTGGTCAACTAGGGGCTGTAAACACCACCATGATGCAATTTCTAAAAGAACCCCTCACATTTGTTAAAAACTCAGAACACTATGCGCAGTTAGTCGACCAGCATTCCTTACCAGTCAATATGACTATCACACAACGCGTCGAAGCCCTAATAGCTAAGACAGGGTCTATTGAAAAAGAACTAAAGAGTCTACAAGACTGTGCCGACGCATCACAAGACGAGACACTTAAAACTTGGTTCAAACAAGTTGAAGTTAGAGTCCCGCATCTAGTACGATGCACTGCACCTACGGTAGCGGGAGAACTGAAACCAGTAGCCGTTACTCCAAAGGAAGCATCACCAACATCGGACACTACTAGGGCAACAGGTTAAGAATAACCGGACCCTTCGCGAAGTCACAGAACAAGCAAAATCGGGTGAAGAAATCTTGCAAAAGAAAGATACCTCTGATCAAGGCATCACACCGGAACTAGAAGAAATACCGGCCCTCATTGAACTCTCGGAGTCCGATGACAGTGACCTGGAGATCCACTCCCCACAAACAACAATAGACAATGGCAGAGAAGCTGAAGTCATTAACACGTTTATTCCCAGCACCAAAGAGCCATCACGTGCAAAAGTATTCGCGAAGCCGATATCGAAAATAGTACCGAACCCCAAACGGCAATCAGGGGAGACCCAGAATGAAGAAGTTATCCCCGAAGATATACATCCTTTTGCCTCGGTTCACCCAGCAAACTACGCCCCACCCGTTGATCGGAACATAGGTGCAAAGCCTGACTATAGGAAGAAGAATCGCGAACACGAGCCAGCTTACAGGACAAAGGCTCCCATAGAAGACTCCTTAGTAGCAAGACATGTATACGAAAGGACCATGGATTCCCCGGTTACTTTGTCCCAACGCGAACTCTTTTCATTATCACCTGAGATCCGTGATATGATGAAAGATGACATCACGAAATGAAAGGTGCCACCCACTGTCAAACAATTCAAAAATGATGTTTCGTACATGGGGCCCGGCACTGTCAAGATTAAAGTCCCGTCTGAGGACCCCTCAGTGAAAACTACCTTACTATATGGGCAACCCAACCCTGTAGTTCAAACATTTGAACATACTACAGTAACAGCGGCTCGCAAAGAACTCCCAGAAGGGGCCTTTGTGGTTCATGACCCATATGAAGATCGCATCAAGAAAGGCAAAAAGATAGGCCCACTTAAGTGTGCAGCTGAATCTATTGCTTTGTGGTCTATATTACCTATCGTGGACCATCAGTTAAAGGTCGAATGCATCATTGACCCGGGATCACAAGTAATATCGATGTCGGAAGCAGTGTGTCACCGCCTTGGGTTAACCTATGACCCCTCGGTAATCATAGATATGCAATCAGCCAATGGGACTTTGAATAGTTCGCTTGGCCTTGCACGAAACATTGCCTTTTTATTCAGCGACATCACCTTATACTTGCAAGTTCATGTCATTAGACAATCTGTGTACGATATCCTACTCGGGAGACCATTTGATACCCTTATGCGAAGCATCGTAAGAAATTATGAAAATCAAGATCAGACTATTACGATTCACGATCCCAACACAGGGAAGACAGCTACAATTCCCACCAGACCTAGGGGTCGTATCAGGCTCATGACACATGATGCCTATTCAGATGAAGATGATCCCTGACTAGAAGACCGGCTACCTGATCAAGAAGAAGTGGCCATAGTCATAGAACTGGATGCGAATCAAAAACCTATTATTTCCGCACATGCTACCAATAATCAGTTCACAAAGTTGAACCTCGCCACGCAATATTTATCTGCATGCGACCCCACCCAACTTAATATCCCTTCTACCCAAGAACTCAATTCCAACCAAGGACCGTTAGATGGTCCGCGAACAGAAAAATTAATGCCTATCTACATGCAGCATAGCGTAAAACCCCAGTCAGCACCAAACCCGCAACCACTCGAGTACATGTATAATCTATATGGCTCGAATATAATTGGCGATGAAAACTATGCACCATGGTTTGAGAAAACTGCTTCCATCTACGCGAACAAGAAGTATAAACCAGTTGCACTCAAAACGAAACCTGTTCTCGCCACTCTACCTGAAAAGTTCAGGATTATCCATAACATTAAGGGCAACCCTTTACAAAACATGCCACAATTATCACCGTTACCACCAGACTTCAGACCTTCGCGTAGGTATACCACAGAAAGAAAAGAGTACATCGACTCGATCCATAACGAAGGTTTTCTGTGGTCGGAAGAAGTAAAACTCATGCACCATTTCATGAATATTCAGGACCAAGCATTCGCTTGGGAAGACTCCAAAAGAAGAAGTTTCAGACAAGACTTCTTCCCTCCCATTGACATCCCAGTAATCGAACACACCCTGTGGGTACTCAGAAACATACCAATACCCCCAGGCATCTACAGTGAAATCTGTAAAATCATTAAAACCAAGCTCGACGCGGGGGTATACGAACCATCAAATTCTTCGTACCGTTCACGATGGTTTACTGTGCTTAAGAAGGATGGCAAAAGTTTAAGAATTGTTCATAGTCTTGAACCACTTAACGAAGTCACTATTGCGCACTCAGGCCTGCCCCCTACTACCGATCAATTAGCAGAAAACTTTGCAGGCAGGGCGTGTGGAGCAACATTAGATCTATTCGTTGGATACGATGAACGGATGCTGGCTGAAAGTTCCTGCAACCCTACCACCTTCCAAACGCCCTATGGCGCCTTACGACTAGTAACCTTACCTATGGGCTGGACCGATTCTGTACCCATCTTTCATGATGATGTTACTTACATCCTACAACCCGAAATCCCTCGATATACCATCCCGTATATTGATGATGTACCCGTTCGCGGACCAGCTACACGATATGAAGTAGGCAATACCTACGAAACAATACCAGGAAATCCCGGCATCCATAGATTTGTATGGGAACACTTCGTGAACCTAAACAGAATAGTCCAACACATGAAATATTGTGGTGGTACTTTCTCTGGCAAGAAAGCATACCTCTGCTGTCCTGAAATCATAGTCATAGGACACCGGTGTACCTACCAAGGTCGCTTACCGTTACCCAGCATCATCGACCCTATATTGAGATGGGGACCATGCAAAGACATATCCGATACTCGAGCTTTCATGGGGACAGCTGGAGTACTATGCAATTTTATAGAGAACTTCGTGGAGAACTCACTCCCGTTGACAAAGTTGTTCCACAAAGATGTGGAATTCAAGTTTGGCTCAGAAGAAATAGAGGCCCAAGAAAAGTTAAAAGAAGCCGTGCGACAGAGCCCTGCATTAAGGCCAATAAGCTACAGTTCAAATGGCGCTGTTATCCTAGCAGTGGACACAGGACCAGCTGCGGTTGGATTTTACTTAGCCCAATGCGACCCAAACAACCCGTCCATCAGATACTTCATGAGGTTTGGATCCATTACCTTAAATCCCCGCAAATGCGGGTATTCGCAAGCTAAGAGAGAAATCTACGGCCTATACAGAGCCCTAGGAGATTGTAAATTATACCTGATTGGCCTACCCACCTTCGTAGTAGAAGTGGACGCAAGCGCCATC
This sequence comes from Armillaria novae-zelandiae, assembly GCA_030435655.1. Lineage (NCBI taxonomy): Eukaryota > Fungi > Basidiomycota > Agaricomycetes > Agaricales > Physalacriaceae > Armillaria > Armillaria novae-zelandiae. The sequence goes on along the minus strand of JAUEPR010000227.1, from coordinate 39,628 downwards.
AAGGGGATGCTCAAAAACCCCGACATTGCACCATCAGCTGCAGTAAACCGGTGGATCATAGGAATTTTATCATTTCACTTCATGCTAGTGCACGTACCTGGAACTAGACATGGGCCTGATGGCTTATCTAGGCGACCCCCTCAAGAAGGAGATCCTCCACCACCTGAAGATGGGATGGAAGATTTCCTACACACACATTACGGCCTAATGCAAAATCGAATCCCCAATCCATTAAATATTTTCTCAATAACCACAGAAGAGACGACAGAATCAATGGAGCAAAATACGTCATTAACATACAATGAAGTCCCGCAAACAGCACAACAAGAGTTGCGCGACAAAAGGCTAGAATTCATCTTACAATGGCATACAAACCTTGTCCGACCGCTAGAAATAAATGATGAAGACTACGCGAAGTTCATACGATATGCTATGAACTTCTTTGAAAAAGATGGTCGACTATGGCACCGAAGTATGCAAGGCAAGCATCAACTTGTCATACTGAAGTCAAAAAGGATCCAAGTCATGATAGCATGTCATGATGAAGTAGCTCATAGAGGGTTCTACATGACTCACGAACTGGTTAAAATCCGATATTGGTGGCCAGACATGAAAGCTGATATTGCATGGTACGTGAGGACATGCCATCTATGCCAAATACGACAAACGAGGCAAATCTACATGCCCACAATGGTTGCAGTACCTGCACCTCTCTTTGCGAAGATGTATATGGATACGATGTTAATGCTGATGTCGGGGCAATTCAAGTATATTGTTCAAGGATGGTGTTCCATGAGCCATTACCCAGAATTCCGATGTTTAAGACGAGAAACCATGCGAACCATAGGGGAATGGATATTCGAAGATATACTGTGCCGCTGGGGAAGCTTGGTGGAAATCGTATCCGATAATGGCAAAGCCTTTGTAGCAGCCATCGAATATCTCAGCAAGAAATACCATATCAATCATATCCGAATATCTGGATATAATTCGCGAGCCAACGGGATCGCGGAAAGACTGCACTTTGATGTGCGCCAAGGACTATTCAAAGCATCCAAGGGTGATCAGAAAAGTTGGAGCCAGAATGCATACTCAGTATTCTGGTCAGACAGAATAACCATTAGAAAAAGAATGGGTTGTTCACCATATTAAGCGGCCACAGGCACAGAACCATTATTGCCTTTGGACATTGTGGAATCAACATGGCTTATGCCACCTCCAGACAACATTATAAGCACCACCTCACTTATAGCGTGAAGAGCAATCAGTTTACAAAAACGCGCGGAAGATTTAGAACATCTTAAATCCAAAGTCTACGATGCAAGGCGTAAAGCTGCGCTAAAATTCAAAGAGGACTACCAATACTCAATAAAAGATTTCAACTTCGCGAAAGGAAGTTTGGTCTTGATGAGGAACACGCAAATAGAAAAGGCACTTAACAGAAAAATGAGACCCCGTTACTTGGGTCCCTTAGTAGTCCTAGGACGGAACAAGGGTGGTGCCTACATCCTCTGTGAGATTGATGGTTCAACATTCGCAAGACCGATAGCAGCCTATCAATTAATTCCTTACTTTGCGAGGCAAAAGATAAAAATCCCAGACGTCAACGCAATAATTGACGTACCACCAGCCAGAATGAAACAATTACTGGACAGTAATGAAGAAGATGTGCTCGACGAATTACCAGATAATGAAGACGAGCATAACGAAGCCAAACTGGCATAAATCACACCAACAGTTTGGGAGTTGAAACCCTTTGCAAAGCTATATGTATTGAGGGGGGGGATGACCATGCAAACTATCCACGGTCTCTACAAGTAACAAAAACACAAACTACGTTGGTTGAACAACATTTAATGACACACATGACTATGATACACTACAGTTCAAAAATACAAAAAGAAGAATGGCCGCGAAGCTGCCTTACCACCACTGAGGATCCTTCCCCTTAGAAGTCTTCTTGACTCGTGCAGAAGATGGGGGGATAGGAGGTCCAAAGTCATTGCTGGGATCCGCATGATTCTCCTCCAACTTGGCCCAAACAATTCGATACTCAGAGGTCAGCATAGCTCGCACCTTCAAAAGAGCAAGGAGTTTGCGAGTATTGACTTTGACACGTGAAAATAACGTGTCGCAAGAGGCGACAAGAGAAGGAAGAGTTTCAGGACCATTAAAGGTCAACTGACGCCAGTTGAGAGCAACATAGGCTCGCGCAGAATCCTCAACTTCTTGAGCACGAGACACGTCAGAAGTGGTGGCACCGGCTATCAAGAAAATGAACGTGAAAAGTAATTTGCAAAGCAAAAAGAAAAAGACTTACCACCGATTGGACCATAAGGAGCCGTAGCCAAAGTCATGGCATTAATCTTGGCCATAACCGAGTCCACTTGCTCATCGGAATCCCCAGAAAAAGGGAAAGCTAAGACATTCCTATCAGGAATGCCTCCAACGCAACCACGGCCCCAGTGACGGGCACAATTCGTGCACTCAACCTTGAGGCCCATAAACACGCATTCCTCGTTCCTCGCTAAGCAAGACAAACAAGGACAATGCACCTAAAACATCATAATTAAGCGCAAAGGAAAACAGAAAAATGCCGAAAACGTACCTTCACGGACTGAGCAGGACATTCGTGAGGAGGATGGCGAGGAGTACCGGAGCAGAAGGCACAGAAGGTTGAACCAAATTGTTGACCTTCAAAGGGGACATGAGGAGGAATCCTTTCGGAAATTTTCTCAGCAATCTTCTGTGTGGCTTTCAAGGTTCCTTCTCGAGCCACGAGACCTTCAAGGTTTGGAGGCTCGTCCCAGTCACCCTCAGGCGAGTCATCCTGGGAAAAACAAATCAGTAAATGAAGTACGCGAAGGATAAAAAGAAACGCACCCAAGGGTCCACGACGGGCGAACCAGATTCAGCCTGCTGCGCTCTGCTGTAGTCAAATTCGCAGTCAGAGTGAGTACTAGCTCTGGAGGGGGAAGGCGTAGGGGGGTCGGACCAGGAAGATTGGTTCCAACCGTCTGTACCGTTACCTGCAGCCAGGGATCCCATAGGGATGTCACCATCAAGAGTAGGACCAATGGGGGGCATATCTTCGAGGCGTTCAATAATTGAGGGCGCCGCTTTAGAAAGAACAGGATTAGAGGAGCCATGGACGGAGACTCTATTAACATTGAGTCGAGACATAAGGGCCCACTTGGTGTAGTAGTCATGGATGCGAAGGCAATGTTTAATCCTGCCGGCAAAATGTTTGAACTGGATGTTCTGATGAAAATCGGTATAATGAATTGAGATCAAAGTCTACAAAAGAAATTAAGGATGCATACAACATGCAAAGAAAATCGTACATGCACCTCAAGATCCTTAGCTTTGCGAAACCAAAATTTAAGGGTGACAGCAGTGGAACTCTTTGGAAGAGAAAGTGCTTGTAACCGCTCGACACAAGCAACTAGCTCGGACAAGGCAGGGGGTTTAGGAGGAAACACAATAACAGTCATTGACTGGGTGAAGAGAAAAAGACGGGAAACTTTCACCTTTTATAAAGGGAGAAAGTACATGTACAGTCAAAGACGGCTGATGCAGCCATTCATCGCGGACTTATAATTTATTCTCATCACTGCAGATCGAACCATAAAGACCCGAAAAACAAGAACTACCTCCACCAATTCACAATCCGACATCATATCTGTTTGCAAACCTAAAAACTTTTGACTGGAAAATTTTTGATGGTCAAAACCATTCAAAAATTAAAGTCAGGGGGAGGAGACATGTAACCATGTTGTGATGCGTCAAGCCACCTCAGAATACATCACACAATCATTCAAACTTAAATCCACCACAACTTATGAAAGAAACTCACCCAGAAATTTCGAGTCTTCAATACACCATATAATAAATTAAACACACGATGCCTCGCGAACCGGATCAAAACAAGAGAACTGGTGAAAGAAAAGCCATGGCTAAAGATATCAGTAACGAAAAGAATGACCACGCTACACCCCGGAAACATGACAAAGTCACCGGCTCTCAAAAACAGCATCCTTGTCATTGACATATCAAGGATCTAATTTTGGAAACATAGACTTGGCAAATTAAAAGCCAAGCCCAAAAATCACTCCAAAGTCAGCCAAAACACACATGACCTTATTCCTTGAATGGACTTCGCAAACACGCATTAATTCTGGGAACCTAGAAAGGAAAATCACGCTCATTCACACAAAATGTTAGGACTAGCCCTGAGTAAACCAAACTGGAGTAAACTGCTAGGCTATGCCGGGTAATACCCGAGTCTAACAGAGTCTCAGTATTGTCTGGCTGTGGTCAGAGACTAGTGCAACAGTCAGATCGTTGCGAGTGGATCGAGAGAAGAATGAGGTTGTATAAACTTTAGCTCGAAGCTGAGTATTACAGCTGAAAGCGTGCTACTTATATACTAGAAAGATGGGTCTAATAATAGTCCTTGGTGACAGTGATGGTGAAGATTTATGGAAGTTGATGCGACTGTCACGAACGTGATGCATATAGTGCCGATGTGAAGGTTTGAAGGGTAAAAAGTAAATAAATCGTAACACAAAACAAAAACAAAAGTATTGTTGCACATTGAAGTGCAGGCCAATGCCATTGCAAGTAAATACAAAAATAGAGGCCCGAAGGCGCAGTACAAAGATAAAGCAATTTTAAAGTCCAAGGGACTATCACAGGATGTATAAAATTTTTTAAAAAATTAAAAATTAAAAAACTACTCTGCAGCAGAATCCTCGTCACCAGTATCCTCATCACCCTCATTCTCGGATGCTTCCCCAGCTTCACAAACAACCCGCATACCTTGATCTATGAGCTCAGAAATAGAGCGAATCAAGGCGAGATGTGTGTGAAGGAGAGACCGCTTAAGGATGGCGCCCAGCTCAGCCATTTGAACAGCCCTGGCAACCAGAGCCTTCAAATCACGAGAGAGCGTGGTTGACAGAGCTAGAAAATTTTGAACTCAAAAAGGGAAAAAGACAAGTAAAAAGATTGAAACAGTTACCAGCCGATGGATGGAATACCTGCTCCACGGTATTAATGAAGGAACTGTCGCGACGCATGACACAAGAGTGCTTCATGTGAACACAACGAAAGCACTTGAAGGGTGTGGAACGTATGCTGCGACATTGAGCCTTGGCAAGGTAGCAGGCGTCGCAAGGCTCCTGCATCTGCAAAGAATATGAGAAGAAAATTCAAAGGATTAGAGTAACCAACTCACTAAATGCCCGACCTGCTCAGCGAGGGGGCACGCGAAGTAAAACCCGTTGACTCCAATATAGTCACCAAAGTCCTTGTCAGGGACTAGGAGACCAAGGGAGCTAAGGCGAGGTTCCTCAACCTCGACGGCGGACTTAGGAATTCTTTCCCCAAGTCCACCCCGGTGATGGAAGGCAGGCTTGTTCCCAGCAAGTTTGCGGGGATGACCACACTTTTTGGGGATGGCTGAAAATACGTTCGCGAATGAATAAAGTAAAAATACGAAACACAAAAAGAAAGACATACCAGGGTCAACAGCCTTGCCTTTGCCCTTTTGCGCCTTTGTTAGGCAAGGACGTTTTGGACTCGAAGGCCCAGCTACTGGCGCTGGAAAAAGAAAACGAAGTTAATTAAAAATAAAGACTTCGCGGAAGAAAAACTCACATAAAGCCCAGACCCGCTTGCGAAGGTCACCAACGGAAGGCGACGTAGAAACAAAAGCCGTTGATTTGGCCAAGTCAGCTACAACAGAAACTCAGAAGTCAGAGAAAGGAAACAAAACCAAAAGCACATACCATTTGAAAGCTCCGGACCGAACTTAGCCTTGAACCGCTGAGTGTTCAAAGGCCGTAAGCTGGCCAAGCGATCCGCGAGGATGGGGGGGCGCAAGTTGACTTGCCCGTGGAGATGAATACTCTGAACCAGAAGGGGAACCAGGGGCAACAGCAGGCACCGAAGGGAGGACCAGACCTGCAGTAGGAACCGCAAGAGAACCTCGTACACCTTCCATAGGAACAGAAGGTAGTACAAGGGGTGCTGAAGCATCAGCACCAGAGTCAGAGCCAGATTCCTCAGCAGAATCCACATCCTCAGGAAGAGGACTGATCTGGATTCCACCCTTACACTAAGAACACAAAGATAAAGAATAAAAATAAAGACTTCGCGAGGGATAAAAACTTACCGCAACCTTTGCGAGATAGTGGAATTCCTCCTGTGAATGCCAAATCAGGGCAGTATCCACACTACCCAATGCAACCCACAGTCTATCCTCCAACTCAAACCACTCCTCCTCGTCGGGGAAACCCTCTTCGTCGGCCGCCCACGCCAATTCAAGGCGGCGCCAGGACGTGTACACTGCGCGAACCCACATGTCGGGAGTCGGCGTGGCAGGGGAATCATCGGCTTCGTGGTCCAAACAAAAATGAAACATCGCCAAAGCCTGGCGGAAGGGGCAGGTAGCGTCGAAGGCAAGAGGCATGTCTGTGAAGTAAAGCAGAGACAAGCAAGTAAAGCAGAGATTACGCATGAAGAGCATTGGTAAAGAACGCAAAGTCAAAAAGGATACCCTTTTGTATGAATACGACTAAGCAAAAACCTGACTCGGGCCCGACTACAAGAAGGCCAAAGTCACCAAATGAGAAGGCCGTTGGTTCGCGAACCATTCCAGTGGGCAACGGGAAGAACGCGCATGCATGACTCGAAATTCTACTGGAATTACCAGAATGACTACCAGGCACATATCAACCCTAATCTGGAATGACATACTCATGCCTGATTCCAGAAAGTCAAAGATCCTCGGGAAAAACACCGGACTATACCGAAAGGAAGCGTTTCAGAAGGCACGCATGGGTCAATCAATAAAAATGTTAGTCAGGGGGGGATGATGAGCCTCGTGGCTCTGTGCGCTCAGAAATCGCGGGCACACAAAACAATTTAACGAAATTCTTACTTGCAAGGATGTTCAATTAACCAATCCTTGCAAGTCCGTTACAAGTCAAATCCCCACCAAATAGTCATTTCGGTCACGAAGCGCATACTCAATAATGGTTCACAAACCATAAATCATCAATACGGCACAAAGTATGCGGCAATACCGGTTACCACAGGACCGGCACTGAACTAGTCATTTGATTCATGTCATCACCTAAACAAAAGCGGCATGATGCAATATTAGTCATGTGATGCCGCCCATACGATCACTGACTGCGCATAAGTGTGCAGGCTGTGCCCAGCTACGGGACTCATAACACAAACATACGGTCGCAAAGTTAAATAAGAAATGAAGTTCACGAATCACCCAGGCTAGCACTGTGCAACTAGTATCCGTCAGTCAGCTAAGGATGCCGCAATACATTGTAAACTGGCATACACATTTATATGTTATAAAGCTCAGTAAGAGACATTATAGCAATGATAATAGTGTTACAAACCCTTCATGAAGCTCACTAATCTATTACTGCGGTTACAAAGAATGACACCTTTAGATTACGTGAACTGTTAGAGAAAAATAGTATAAAAACTCAAGTGTATTAGCCAGAAAGACAGAATACGCTCGGGATACTACTCCCCCATACCAAAGACTACAGAACACTTCGTGTTTGCACTAAGGACGTATATGCCAACAAGTCAGTGACTACGAAGGCACTTAACTAAGTCGCAACCCCGCCGGCCCTTGCTTTACTCTATAAACCAAGAAGGCGGTTGTTCACCTTCGTTGGCATTCTCACACTTCCAGACATCGCACTCAAAGACGGGTGCAACAGTAGACCGCACCGCATACTAGGCTGCAATAACACCTTCATGAACTAAATAGTTTTAAATAACCGCTTCGCGAACCGACCTTGTCTTATACAGAGCCCGTAGCTCGAGACATAACACCAAGTAGCCTTGAATAAGCTACGAATTTAGGACCTATAGTCACTGCACGGAGGTGCCCGACTAGACTCGCTAAGAACCTGCCTTCAGATTCTGTGACTGATTATACTAGCCGTATAGGTGTTGTGTTTTCTGCCTGCAGGAGTCTTTAGGTTCATCAGCAGGTTGTTGACTTGGTGGGTAAGGCCACAGAGGAGGTTCATGAATTCAATCATGAGGCGGTTCTCATCGTTAGGATCAGGATTGGGAGGATTAGGAGGGTTACCGCTGGGACCCCCAGGGCCACCTGGATTTGGTGGACCAGCTGGTGGACCAGGGTGCCACGGATCGCGCAGGTTGCGATTGCGATTGCTAGGGGAGTCGGGTTCACCGTCGCTGCCACTGGGATCCCCCTCATCACCCTCTTCCTCAACTGGGAAGAGTGGCTGCATGGATTGATTGTGCGGGGTTTCCAGGATGATGCTTTGATAACCACCCCATCCGTTTGTACTAGTGGAGTCCATGGAGAACAGATTGGGCATGGTGTTGACATCAGATTGGCGGGCAGTGAAGCCACTGTGAGTGTAGGTTTCCCTACGTGAACATTGTGCAGAGGCTGAATCCTCGCCAAAGAGGGTGTGATCCTCTTTTGATGCAGAGGCAGGAATGTCGTGCATGGAGAGACGGGTTATGGGCAGAGCTGTGGAGGAGGATTGAGTTTGTGAATGTTTGAGGGTTGTGTTAGACATTTCTAAAAATTTTGACTCAAGGGTTTGAGTTTGAATATACTGTTAGGATCATGCCAATAGGAAGAAGTGAAGGGAATGCATGCCGTGGAATCTGCAGAGTGCATGGGGCTTGGCAAAGCTATTAGCAACATCACCCTTGGGTCGAAGCCCAAAGAAGGATTATGGGCAGAGTCCGCGGGATTATGATCTCTAGGATCAAAGGTTAAGTCCAACGGCTATCGGAGTCTGCGGACATAGAGAGATGGATTATGGCTTGAAGGCCGAAGAGAGTGAGAACGAGAGTTATTGGGCTAAACCAAGTTGATATTTGAACTGAGGTATGCACTACTAAATGTACAGCTTATATACTAAGACAGAGTCCGATGGGTCGGGGTCTGGAATAGTGTAGGTATGGCTAGAGTGACATGATCTGGAATGTTCTGTATCTAGAGGAGTTGAGTATTCTGTGGACTCCAATATAACACCTACTCGCTACCATGATGGGATCTAGGTGTGATAAATGAAATATGTGAAATAAGTAAATGAAATAGGGATATGAAATATGAGATAGAAACCAGGATTCGGAATCCGATGGATTCTGATGATTGACTTGGAGCCGGTGGAGTGGATGATGGATGAGGTCCATGGAGTCTGCGGCATGATCGTTACACATTGGCAACCATTTCCAGAGAGGACCTCTCCCATGGATGGGTATTCCTGATATTCAATAGCATCAATAATGCAATGAGATGCATGGTCAGGTTTGAGAGGGATGAAAAACACACCTAGTTTGAGGGTGTGGAGATGAATTTCATTGGAGCATGGCACTTGGCCCTGTTCATCAAGAAGCACAAGGGGCAAGGTTTGTAAGTGGCAATGGTGTGAGATGTAAGCAGAGGGGACATCTTCCACCTTGAGTGAAATGTAGTGTATGATATATCTTTGAGGAGGGCCACCCGCTGCATCTCTCCCTATAAATGTTTCCCTAGCTCTTCCTTATCTCAATGGTCAGCATAGAACTAGGCTTCACAAAATACCAAGTGTGAAACTCAGTTAGGGCTTGTACCTACATGAAGATTCACCCTATAGTTTCCATTTTGACAGGTAATTTATCACTTATTTGACTAAAATCATAGTACTAAACATTTCTGTTAATTCCTAGGACATGTCATTGTATGATGATACTATGTACTTCATGATAGTCTATCCCTTAGCAAATTCCCTTGTTATGATTGGCAGTGTACTTGATTCCATTGATGGTCTTCTTCCCTCTCTGCAAATTAGGTCCATCAGTCACCAAGAAGGAGCAATCATAAGGATCAAAACCCACAGTGTCACAATTTCCATTGATGAACATCATGGACCCAGTGCCTGCAGTCTGCTTCAGTCATTGTCCTTGTCAAACTCTTTGTTCAAAATGCCCATGTCCGCACTTGTACCCATGTGAGGTGTCATAGCAGCAGGAAGGATGCTTGCTGTCTCTGAGCTATGCTCAGCATTAAAATGTTGGCCAGGGAGAACAGACAGCCATACTGGCTTTGCTGCCATCAATCACAAGCATGTTCTTGCAGGTATATGCAGCATCATTGCAGCTTCCTGGTTGGCCCCTGCTGAACCATCCCTCAGCAGCAATGGAGGAAATGGCAGTGAGTGTAATGGTGATGAGAGCAGCAATCTGGTGGCAAGAGTGTGGGGGTTCATAGCAGTGATGCAGCTACTAGCAAACATCATAACTCTATAGGCTTTCTGAGAGGTTATCAGGTTGGGACTTGATGAGGAATTACAGCTCGCTTTTCTGCTTCTATTCTCAGATGACCAAGGTGAAACAGGCACCCATAAGAGCTGTGCTTGTTCAGCAGGGTGAGGCACATGACCCCAAGCCTGCTTGGTGGGTTTCCATAAATTCCACAAATCAATCATTCAAATGTATGTGAGCATCCTATTATACAGAAAGGTGCTGCACTGACATTTCTCACTAGACACATGTATTTGTGTAGCCTGAACTTCAGGAGTACAATTGGAGGACCTTCTCTAATGTGTATACCAGTAGTATCATATACCTTTTCTTTTTCAATTGTCTGTTTTGATGTAAGTGATTTTCTTCATATCATGCTATTACAATTCAGTCCTTAATGATGCAATGATTCTCCCAGACATCAAATATATTATAGTCCCAACTGTGATGCCAGGGCTCACTTTGCCAGCCCAAGAGCCTTGGTCTTTTTCTCTAAATTCTAATACTTCTCTCTGTACAGCAGAAAACTGTTTATTCAGGTTTCTGGGTGACAGGTTTTGTATCCAGCTACTTTGTGTTTGTCCCCAACACATTCATAGGCCATGAAGCATTGTTTTGTCTCATCTCCGCTGACATGCTTGCAACATGTCTATGCATGTAATTTTGCGATATGTATCAATACATGCATTGTATAATGGCTGGTTACTGAGATAACAAAAGATACAGATAGAGCGCAGTGCTATATGCATAGAGTGCAGTGTCAAACACACAGAGTGCAATGATATATGTATGGAGCATGATACAGAATCATGTGCAGTATGGCCTTGGGTGACAATTGGTAGAGCACATGCTCTAACTTAGAATGATACTAGTTGAGGTCACACTAAGTATGAGAGCTCAGCACTTGATACTGAATGCACTAGAGGCAGATCAGCCACATGCTCTAAGGAATTGATGAGAGACAGGCATGATACTTGGAGAACTACATTGATCTAAGACATGCACTGCATGTGTATAGGAAAATAGACATAGAGTGCAGTAGAATATAAATAGAGCACAGTGTTATCCACAACACGTGCAATTCAACACATGCTGACATGCTCTCAAAGCATTTACCAATGTGATTTTGTGAAATGTATCAATATATACATTTTACAACATCCTGGCATCAAGATAACAAAGAATAGGAATAGAGCACAGTGTAATACATACAGAGCACAGTGATATCCACATTATGTGTGATACAACATGTGTGCATATCAGTCTTGAGTGACAATTGGTAGAGTGCATGCTCTAACTTAGAATGATGTTGTTTGAGGTCACCCTAAGTATAAGAACTCAGCACTTGATACTGAATGCACTAGAAACAGACTACATATGCACTCTAAAACTAAATCCTGGGCAAGCTATGTGACCCATTGATCTATGACGCACAGGGCACAGATTGATTGGAGAGTCGTGTGCATGTATGAAATGATGTCTAAGAATAGATAACTCTGAGGGAACCCGATTTGGCCACAGAGCACAGTGCCTAGGCTTACTGCGGGTATCCCCCACCTACCAGAGAAAACTAGAAACTCAAGAATAAATGAGGATACAGCCTATATGACTGGCTGTTACTCCTGGTATCCTCCGAAAAAATAACGAGCAACATGCCAACCCATAGAGCGCAGTGCGAGTGGAGTCTCAACCATGAGGAAATAGAGTCTGGTCTCAAGATAGACCTCTGACTGATTGTCCAGCCCCAGGGATGCTATAACAACACGCATGCATTGCGAGGGACATTGTTCCGAGGTTCTAGCAGTATTGTATGAAGTTGAACTGACTTGTAGGACATAGAAATGTATAAATACGATAGTGTAGATATAGTAAAATAGGTTTCCGACCCCCCATGTAATAGTGACAAGCTTATTTGATACACACATGATCCTTTCGAGCTGTTTGAGCCTTGCACTTTGTCTATTAGTGACAAGTCAGAGGTGTTGAACCCTAATTGTGATGGTGCAAGAGATAATAGCTACTTGCTCTAGCACTGGGAGCTGTTTGTAACTTCAAGCGAGAGAATATAGACATCTTTGATATAAATTTGAGTGATTTGAGTCATGAGCATGGCCGATAAGGCTTGCAGGGCACTCCATACTTAAGTTGCATTGATTGTTTGACTTGCGCTCTGTGTTGGGATCGAGAGATTCGTGTCAGTGTAGGCACTTCTCTATTGTTTGAGGGTTTTGTGTGATGCAAGGCATTACAGGTGGCAGAGGTTCAAACCCTTTGGCTTGGTTAGTGCTCGCTCTGTGTTATTTCTGCAAGTTGGCAAAGGTTCAAACCCTTTGGCTTGTCAGACGGGGTTCTCTGTATTTGTTTGTGTTCTGTGGATCACATAGGTTTGAATCCTGTGGGTCTATGATTGGTTAGGAAACTTGAGCATGTAGGTTAGAATCCTGTGGTTCTTGTGGATTGTTTAGTAGGAACTGGTTTCTGCTTCAAGTGGAGTTGTTTAAGTGGTGTTTAGGGTGTTATTGGTAGTGTGCAGTGGTTATTAGAGTTCCGTGCGATTCCTAGAAAGTTGTGGATACATTTAACAAAGTTGTGTTTTGTTGTACACCCTTGCCTTGAGGCCTGGCGGCAGAAGTTGCACCTCTTGTTCTGAGAAAAGCCTTTGGACTTAGAGAAGTCTGGATATTATATGAAAGCTATTGCTCCATGTGTCTTAGAGATATTGAGAATTCAGTTGTTTTGGTTCACTACTTTCATTGCATTAGAATCCCCCTACAAACTTGAGTGTGTTTGTGTGTGTAGTGTTGGGTGTGGGTGTGATCAGTGTCTTCAACGCTGCTGCATTTCTAGCTCTGTGCACTTAGATGCCTCTTCATCTGGAGCCCACTGCAAGGGGGGAAAGTAGTTTTCAAGACCTGATACGATTGGATTCAAGAGAATCTAGTTGCATGCGAGTGAAACAATTATATATTATCTTTGATTTCCTCCTCCGAGAGCAAATCTGCTAGACATGTATCATCTTGATTATTGTTTAGTGAAAAAGGGTAGAAATACCCTAGAGAGCATTGTGTATTTGAGTCAGAATAGCTGGATGTATTCCACCTCGAGAGCCTAAGACTAGGTCAGAGAAAGAAGCAAGTGGTGTTAGAGTACCACCTGTCTACCCTCTCGATCCTGAGAAACATTGCCGGGATAGAATCAATGCAAACCAAGTGGTTCAATGGCAGAGGAGAGCATCAATATCTGTGTCCCCTCCACCAGTCGATCCCAACTTTAGCCTCTTTCGAGTTTGGGTATCTCCCAGTGAAACTATCCTCACAGAGCATGGAACTAGCTCTGTTTCAAACTTGCAACCTATTATAAACCAACCACTGGGTCAGTCAAACCCTGGTAATCAGAATATTATAACAATAGCCACTTCTATGCCAGGCCCAAATGAGAAGGCTGCACCGAGGTTTGAGAGCTCCTCTGACCCAGAGGAACTTAAGAGCTTCTTCACACACCTTGAAGATCTCTTCACCAAGTGTGCAATCATGGATGAAGATGAGAAGAAAGCTGTGGTGTTGTATACGGATATCAGAACTGAGCAACAGTGGAAGGTGCTCCCCAAGTACCAGACTGGAGAGAAGTATGAGGGCTTCAAATCTGAAGTAATGGATTGTTATGATGGTGCACGCCATGGTGACCACCATACTGTCTTGGAGTTGAAGAGATTGGTCCGCCAATATGATATAGCTCAGATCTCTGACAAGAGTGAGTACATGGCGTTCAGGAGGGAATTCCAAGTCCTGGTAGCTTCGCTCACATCAGTGCAATCAAACAGGGAACTTGTGGATGCTTTCTTGGCACCTATGTCCAATGAATTGTACAGATCAATCAAGTTGCAGCTAGAGCGTCTCCCACTACCTGTGGGTTTATCAAAAAGGGAGCTCGCAAACACATATACCTTGAGTGAGGTTATACAAGCTGGTTTGAATGTGCTACAAGGAGTGTTCTTGTCTATGGACAGAAAATGAGATGAAGCGCAAGGTATTCCTGTGATGTCTACAAGAGAGCAACACAGGTCTACAGTGACTGCATGCAATACAACCATGGATGAGGATTGTGCAGTAAAGCAAGAAGAGATGGAGAGCATGATGGCAGTCATGAAGGACTTCATTGAACAACAGACCTCTGCAAGTGACAAACGACTTGTGAGCTTGGAGAAATTGATGTTGGAAAATCAGAAGAGCATCCTGATGTTCTTGCAACAACAATCAAACAGAGCTCCAGGTCTGTCATATGATCCTGGACCGAGATTGATGGGGTATGGGCATACGCATAGCAATAACCCATCGCCCACATGCTTTTTCTGTGGAGATACAAATGGGCATATGTCAAAGAAGTGCTTGGTTAAAGCCTCATATATCAAGTCGGGCAAAATAGAGCTCATAGATGGAAGAGCATGTCTTCCTGGTGGAGGTGACATTCCCAAAGACATAAGAGGTCAGTATGTGAAGGAGTGCATTGATGAGTACTATGCATGCATGAAGGCTAGCAAGGTTCAGAGCCAGAATGTTGTTATTGCTTTGACATCAACACCTGGTCTGTTCCATGTGCTGGGAGGATACAGTGTGCTACTCCAAGAAAAGCAGGAGCTGGAAAGGCAGGTGTATGCGATGAGATCGCTGCAAGAGAGCAATGATACAGGTGCTAGAACTCGGAGTAAAGGCCCTCCACCTGATGATCCAATTTCCCAGATACCAACTGATGAAGATAGGGAGCAGGGTGTTTCTAGGTGTTTGATGAAGGCAGGAGGGAACCAATATAAGATCAGTGGAGTTGCCAGGTCTGGTTCACCATCACCACTGGAGGACATAAAAACCAAAAAAATGGAGTGGTGGTAAGAGTAGAAGTATTGAGTGACTCATCTGACAGTGAGGATGAGGAGCATGTATCAAAAGTGACAAAAAGGAAGAATGTGGCAGTAGTAATGCCCCCTCAGAGTAAAAAGCAAGTATGGATGGACCCCATACCCAAGGATATACTGACTGTGCACAGTGCGGCACCAGAATCAGAAATGCCATACCTGGTTGTACCAGATGTTACCAATGCGGGTAAGCAGGGAGGTCCTCCAAAGAGATACCAGAAGACAATGGGATTTGTACCATACACAGTGGAAGAGAAATAGTCAGCTTACCATCTGAAAGCACCAGTAGAAGATAGAGGAAACTCACCCAAGGTATTGGAGAGACTCATGAAGTCCCCTGTAGCTGTGATGGTTGGAGAATTACTTGCACTGTCTAAAATTGGTGGTGCAGTAAAGCAGGAATTGACTATGAAGTGTGTACCTTTGGGCAAGTCCAAGAAAACTGGAAAGCAACAGTTCAGACTAGTGATTGAAGAAGGTTTGGAATCTGAAGAAGAATCTGCAGAGCGAGTGTTCCCTTTTGCAGAGGAAGAAGAGGAGGATGATAACAATGGACTACCAACTGGAGCAATACATTTGTCACAGGTTCCATTTGTTGGGACATTCATTGTGACCACTGAATCTAAGAATGGCATACCCGAAGGTGTGCTTGTCTGGCAAGACCCCTTTGAGCAGTATTTGAATGATGCAGAAGAAAAGGGGGAAGTCCCAAAGCAGGTTTATGTTGCAAAGGACTCACAAGCCTTGTACTCTGTGTACCCTTTCATAAATGGTGCAGAGCACTTTGAGAGTCTGTATGATACTGGTTCCCAAATTGTATCCATGTCAAGTCAAGTTGCAGACCGATTGGGTTTAATATATGACCCAGACAAAGTGATCCACATGCAATCAGCAAATAAGCAAGTTGAGAAGTCCCTTGGAATGGCAAAGAATATACCATTCTTATTTGGAGATATTGCAGTTTACTTGCAAGTGCATATTATCAAGGACCCCACATACAATGTATTGCTAGGTCGTCCTTTTGATGTATTAACTACAAGTACCATTTTCAACACAGCAGATGGTGGACAGACAATTAAAATAAAGGATCCCAACTCCATACGATGTGCCATGATACCCACATTCCCTAGAGGACAAAAGAAGTTCATCACATGCAAAGTTGAGGAGGGTTTTCAGTGATCGATGATTTGATCAATGATCAAGGAGAGTTAGCACTAATAATAGAAGCTGATTGCGATGGAGACCTGGTAATCAGTGGATATGTGAAACCCACAGGATCTCAGACTTTTAATAAGGAAGAATTACAGGCTGTGTATGCTGTTGCCAGCTCAACAGTGCATGGCGAAGATACTAAAGCATGCAGGACACTATCCTCGTATTTTGGGATGCTAGAAGATGTAAGAGACATAAGAAAACAGAAAAATAATGCCACGCAGACTGCATGCAAGTCTAAATCGGGTTTGAAGAACATGTGCATGACTACAGAGACTGTGCACAATGCTAAAATGAGTCCAGGAGATAAGAGCACAACTTACTTCTATGAAAAAACAGATATAACATGTGAGAAACCTGCAGTTGGTTCTGTAAAAGATGTATTTGCAACAAAGAAGTACAAACCAGTTGCACAGAAGGTCAGACCTATTATGGGAAGTCTACCCTCGGAATTCAGGATTGTGCACGAAATAAAGGGTGATCCACTCAGGGATATGCCTCAGTTAAGTACACATCTACCTGAGTTTACACCTACAGGCCATTATACCCAGGAGCACAAAGAGATTATTGACCGAGTACATAGCAAGGAATTCCTTTGGGAAGAGGAGTGCAAACTCATGCATGAATTCATGAGTGTACAGAATGAAGGATTTGCATAGGATGATACAGAGTGCAGTCATTTTAAGGAGGAATACTTTCTGCCTGTGACCATTCCAGCAGTGGAACATACTCCCTGGATACAAAAGAACATACCTATTCCACCAGGAATATTTGATCAGATGTGTAAAATCATCAAAACCAAGATCAAAGCTGGAGTATATGAGCCATCAAATTCCTCATATCACTCACAATGGTTTTGGTGGTCAAAAAGGATGGAAAGAGTCTGAGACTCGTCCACAGCTTGGAGCCATTGAATGCTGTAACTATAAAGCACTCTGGTGTGCCCCCTGCAACTGATGAGCTTGCGGAACATTTTGCAGGACACTCCTGTGGGGGTACTCTCAATTTGTATGTAGGCTATGATGAGAGAACATTAGATGAAAACTCAAGAGATATGACAACCTTTCAGACACCGTTTGGTGCACTATGACTGGTGACATTACTGATGGGGTGGACTAACTCAGTACCAATATTTCACAATGAGGTGACTTATATCCTGCAAGCGGAGGTACCACATGTTACAATACCCTATGTAGATGATGTTCCTGTATGAGGAGCAAAAATGCGCTATGAAATAAAGGGTGGAGGCTATGAAACAATACCTGAAAACACAGGAATGCAACAATTTGTATGGGAACACTTCCAGAATATGAACCATGTTCTGCAGCACATGAAATATGCAGTGGGTACATTCTCTGGGCATAAGGCTGTACTCTGCACATCAGAGATAATGGTTGTGGGACATTGCTGCACTTACGAGGGTAGAAAGCCAGAAACTGATAGAGTGGGAGTCATATTGAGATGGGGTCCTTGTGAAGATCCTGGAGATGTGTGCTCCTTTCTGGGAACAGTAGGAGTACATTGAATGTTTATCAAGGACTATGCAGAGAAAGCAGATGCCTTAACCAAGCTCACTCACTTGAAGGTACCCTTTGTGTTTGGTATAGATCAGGAGGAAGCAACGCAGATGCTTAAAGATGCACTGCGTGATTGCCCTTCTTTAATGCCAATTGATTATGAGTTGCTCACAGCAGTAATAATTGGTGTGGATACATCATACTGTGTGATAGGTTTTTATATCTGCCAAGTAGACCCAGACAACCCTAAATGAAGATATGCATGCTTTGGTTCTATTGTTTTAAATGAGCATGAAGCTCGATTCTCACAGCCCAAATGAGAATTGTACGTCCTCTTTAGAGCTCTGCATGCATGTTGACATTGGTTGTTTGGTGTTCGGAAACTTGTAGTCGAGACTGATGCAAAATACATTGCTGGGATGCTTAGGAACCCAGATGAAGTCCCTAACACAGCAATAAACAGGTGGATTGAGTCAATATTAATGTTCCACTTTACTTTGGTACATGTTCTGGGAGAGAGACATGCTCCAGACAGTTTATCCCGACACAGCTTTCAACCAGGAGATGAGGAATACTCGAACCCAGAAGATGAATACAGTCCACAAGAAGAGGACCCTTGGGAATTCGTCAATGAGACTGAGGACCAAGTGGAAGAGATGGCAGACTTCAAAGACAGAATTGACATGAGACATGGCTTTGCCACAATTGACAGAGCAGTGCATGACTTTCACAAAGATAAAGTATTACAGGAGGCAACTGAGCATGGTGAAACATACTCAGTACTGTATAACATGGGACCACTCCTACCCGAGGCAGCTGAGTATAGTGATCCTGAACACTATGACAAAGTACACAGGAGTGGGTATGCAAAAATGCTGGATCACCAGTTACCTCTTGTCATTAAATGGCATGAAAACCCTACCGCATGTTTACCAGGATTCAAGGATGGCCAGTATCGCAACTTCATCAGATATGCAAAGAACTTCATGGTTGATAAGGGCAGATTGTATAGACGAGATATAGAGTCCAAATACAAGCTCATTATATATCCAGACAGGCACATGTATATTATGAAGGCTGCACATGATCAACTTGGACACCGAGGGATGTATGCAATGAAGATGCTAGTAAAAGAGAGATTCTGGTGGCCTGAAATGGAGCATGATATCGCTTGGTTTGTTAGCACCTGTGAGATATGCCAACAGAGACAGAAGACAATTATCAAGGCCCCACCGACCGTTACCTTCACGCCGTCGATCTTCCAGGTATTACATGCAGATACAATGCATATGCCAGAAGCTTCAAACCATCACAAGTATATTGTACATGGACGATGCGTGCTAACGAGCTGGATGGAGGGGAGGACTTTAGCAACTGAATCAGCACAGGCTATTGCAGAATGGATGTTCGAAGACATCATCTGTAGATGGGGATGTATTTCCCTAATTGTAACCAATAATGGGAAACCATTTAAAGCCGTGGTAGCGTATTTAGAAAGAAAGTATGGGATTAAAGGGATTAGAATCTCACCATACAACTCCCAAGCAAATGGCAGAATAGAGTGACCTCACTGGGATGTGAGACAGAGTTTATTCAAGGCTTGCAGAGGAAATGAGAGAAAATGGCACCATTACTTCTTGTTGATAATGTGGGCTGACCGGATTACTGTTAGAAAGAGAATGGGATACTCTCCCTTCTTTGCAGTTACTGGCACGCATCCCATCTTACCGCTCGATGTGATAGAAGCAACCTGGCTAGTTGAGTACCCAGGGAGAATGTTAGAAGATTGGAAACTCCGTGGCTTGCATGCAATTGCACTGGAGAAGCATGTGGATAAGGTTGCTGAAATGAGGAATAATATGGATGAACAGAAATGACAGGACATGTTGAAATACACAACTATGAATGCGAATAAGATTAAGTCCTATAACTTCAAGAGAGGAGATCTAGTATTGATGCACAACACTCAGATTGAGAGTGTGCTAAATACTAAGATGAAGCCAAGATACTTGGGACCCTTGGTTGTTGTAGATCGTTCAAGTGCAGGGAATTATATCCTAGCAGAGCTTGATGGTGCACTCATTGGTTCAAAGATAGTGGCATTCCGAGTGATTCCGTACCTTGCGTGTCGCTCTATCAATATCAATGATAGAGTATTACATTGGATGCACAAGGATTTGAAAGAATTAAGACGAATCATTGACTCACCAGAGCCAAAAGATAAATGGCCTGCAAACTTCACTGAGGAGTTTGAAGAGGTTGCAAATCCGAAGATTTCTGATGCAGTTAACTTGGATGAGGATTAGCACGCGATGCAGAAACACCTGCGGTGAGCATTTGCATTTGAAGTAAAGACTGGATGTACAGCACTAGCTACTGTACTTGCATTATAAATAAAATACTGGCTAGGGATACAGGTGTTTAAAGCCTTGGATGACTTGAAGACTCAAATCTGCAAAGAGCGGTAGAGTAACATCACAGATAGGTAATAAAAGTTCAGCATAACAGTCAGTAAATGAAAACGAGAAAAGCATTTCGTAATAGGATGTTGAGAGCTGGCCAGAAGATGAGTGAATACTGTAGATATCAAGGACTACCAGCCTGGGACTAGGCAGATGGAGGGTCCATGCTAGAAGAGGTGGAAGGAATGGGAGGAGTCTTGGCCTCCACAGGAGCGGGATTGCTAGAGTCCGGTGGTGCCTCTGCCACTCCAGGGTGAAGTGTGTGTTGAACATGCTCAAGCTTGTCAAGGAGAAATGCACGCTGCTTCTCTGCAGCATATAGAGTGTGCTGTAACATGAGGACATCACCCATGAGGGCACTCTTGAGTTTGGCCAGATGCTCTGGTCTTTCCACTGTGAAAGAGCCCATGGCCAGCCCTTTATAAGATGCGTGCAAGATATGGACACTGGGAAGAGTTCCCCCTTCTCCAGTGGCTAGAGCACAATAGGAATTCAGTATAAAACCTACTGAGCGAAGAGATAGAAGAGACTTACTGGTACTAACAAGTCCAAGAGCTGAGGACGGTCGCCTGTCTCTGCCTCCCCTAGAATGATGAGGGAAGTACTCCCTAGCAGATGGGAGCAGGAATGACTGCTTAGCACATTTGCTAGAGCACGCACCATCTCTATGGGCATGCCCTCGGGAACCTGACTGTACCACTTGAAGAGTAAGTAAAAATACCAAAAGAGCGCAGGAAGAAAAATGCATACCTGGCCTTTATCAATGCAGTCTGAAGATGGGTGACTGTTAGCACCACAATAGATGCAGCCAGAAGGTTCATCCTGGAATTGAATGCATTTAGTGAGGGGGAAATCAACAGAACGCAGTAGAAATATTACCTTGAAGGGTTTCTTATGCTTCTCACCAGTAGAAATGTCATTGGACTTGGCCTTTGTGGCTTTGACGAACTTTGATACCTCACCACCATGGTCATTGATGACCATCTTTATAAATTTGGTGGTTAGAACATCAAGCATAGAGCGTGTGGACTGTGCATACTTTAATAGAGTTGGCATTGGATTCAGAATTGGCAGCTACCTTGTCTACATCATCATAGTTGTCTTCGGAATCACTATCAATAGGGGTGCGCAAATGACGGTGATGAACCTAGGAACTCCAGCGGGCAGAAAACACAACACCTAAACGGCTAGTATAATCAGTCACAGAATCTGAAGGCAGGTTCTTAGCGAGTCTAGTCGGGCACCTCCGTGCAGTGACTATAGGTCCTAAATTCGTAGCTTATTCAAGGCTACTTGGTGTTATGTCTCGAGCTACGGGCTCTGTATAAGACAAGGTCGGTTCGCGAAGCGGTTATTTAAAACTATTTAGTTCATGAAGGTGTTATTGCAGCCTAGTATGCGGTGCGGTCTACTGTTGCACCCGTCTTTGAGTGCGATGTCTGGAAGTGTGAGAATGCCAACGAAGGTGAACAACCGCCTTCTTGGTTTATAGAGTAAAGCAAGGGCCGGCGGGGTTGCGACTTAGTTAAGTGCCTTCGTAGTCACTGACTTGTTGGCATATACGTCCTTAGTGCAAACACGAAGTGTTCTGTAGTCTTTGGTATGGGGGAGTAGTATCCCGAGCGTATTCTGTCTTTCTGGCTAATACACTTGAGTTTTTATACTATTTTTCTCTAACAGTTCACGTAATCTAAAGGTGTCATTCTTTGTAACCGCAGTAATAGATTAGTGAGCTTCATGAAGGGTTTGTAACACTATTATCATTGCTATAATGTCTCTTACTGAGCTTTATAACATATAAATGTGTATGCCAGTTTACAATGTATTGCGGCATCCTTAGCTGACTGACGGATACTAGTTGCACAGTGCTAGCCTGGGTGATTCGTGAACTTCATTTCTTATTTAACTTTGCGACCGTATGTTTGTGTTATGAGTCCCGTAGCTGGGCACAGCCTGCACACTTATGCGCAGTCAGTGATCGTATGGGCGGCATCACATGACTAATATTGCATCATGCCGCTTTTGTTTAGGTGATGACATGAATCAAATGACTAGTTCAGTGCCGGTCCTGTGGTAACCGGTATTGCCGCATACTTTGTGCCGTATTGATGATTTATGGTTTGTGAACCATTATTGAGTATGCGCTTCGTGACCGAAATGACTATTTGGTGGGGATTTGACTTGTAACGGACTTGCAAGGATTGGTTAATTGAACATCCTTGCAAGTAAGAATTTCGTTAAATTGTTTTGTGTGCCCGCGATTTCTGAGCGCACAGAGCCACGAGGCTCATCATCCCCCCCTGACTAACATTTTTATTGATTGACCCATGCGTGCCTTCTGAAACGCTTCCTTTCGGTATAGTCCGGTGTTTTTCCCGAGGATCTTTGACTTTCTGGAATCAGGCATGAGTATGTCATTCCAGATTAGGGTTGATATGTGCCTGGTAGTCATTCTGGTAATTCCAGTAGAATTTCGAGTCATGCATGCGCGTTCTTCCCGTTGCCCACTGGAATGGTTCGCGAACCAACGGCCTTCTCATTTGGTGACTTTGGCCTTCTTGTAGTCGGGCCCGAGTCAGGTTTTTGCTTAGTCGTATTCATACAAAAGGGTATCCTTTTTGACTTTGCGTTCTTTACCAATGCTCTTCATGCGTAATCTCTGCTTTACTTGCTTGTCTCTGCTTTACTTCACAGACATGCCTCTTGCCTTCGACGCTACCTGCCCCTTCCGCCAGGCTTTGGCGATGTTTCATTTTTGTTTGGACCACGAAGCCGATGATTCCCCTGCCACGCCGACTCCCGACATGTGGGTTCGCGCAGTGTACACGTCCTGGCGCCGCCTTGAATTGGCGTGGGCGGCCGACGAAGAGGGTTTCCCCGACGAGGAGGAGTGGTTTGAGTTGGAGGATAGACTGTGGGTTGCATTGGGTAGTGTGGATACTGCCCTGATTTGGCATTCACAGGAGGAATTCCACTATCTCGCAAAGGTTGCGGTAAGTTTTTATCCCTCGCGAAGTCTTTATTTTTATTCTTTATCTTTGTGTTCTTAGTGTAAGGGTGGAATCCAGATCAGTCCTCTTCCTGAGGATGTGGATTCTGCTGAGGAATCTGGCTCTGACTCTGGTGCTGATGCTTCAGCACCCCTTGTACTACCTTCTGTTCCTATGGAAGGTGTACGAGGTTCTCTTGCGGTTCCTACTGCAGGTCTGGTCCTCCCTTCGGTGCCTGCTGTTGCCCCTGGTTCCCCTTCTGGTTCAGAGTATTCATCTCCACGGGCAAGTCAACTTGCGCCCCCCCATCCTCGCGGATCGCTTGGCCAGCTTACGGCCTTTGAACACTCAGCGGTTCAAGGCTAAGTTCGGTCCGGAGCTTTCAAATGGTATGTGCTTTTGGTTTTGTTTCCTTTCTCTGACTTCTGAGTTTCTGTTGTAGCTGACTTGGCCAAATCAACGGCTTTTGTTTCTACGTCGCCTTCCGTTGGTGACCTTCGCAAGCGGGTCTGGGCTTTATGTGAGTTTTTCTTCCGCGAAGTCTTTATTTTTAATTAACTTCGTTTTCTTTTTCCAGCGCCAGTAGCTGGGCCTTCGAGTCCAAAACGTCCTTGCCTAACAAAGGCGCAAAAGGGCAAAGGCAAGGCTGTTGACCCTGGTATGTCTTTCTTTTTGTGTTTCGTATTTTTACTTTATTCATTCGCGAACGTATTTTCAGCCATCCCCAAAAAGTGTGGTCATCCCCGCAAACTTGCTGGGAACAAGCCTGCCTTCCATCACCGGGGTGGACTTGGGGAAAGAATTCCTAAGTCCGCCGTCGAGGTTGAGGAACCTCGCCTTAGCTCCCTTGGTCTCCTAGTCCCTGACAAGGACTTTGGTGACTATATTGGAGTCAACGGGTTTTACTTCGCGTGCCCCCTCGCTGAGCAGGTCGGGCATTTAGTGAGTTGGTTACTCTAATCCTTTGAATTTTCTTCTCATATTCTTTGCAGATGCAGGAGCCTTGCGACGCCTGCTACCTTGCCAAGGCTCAATGTCGCAGCATACGTTCCACACCCTTCAAGTGCTTTCGTTGTGTTCACATGAAGCACTCTTGTGTCATGCGTCGCGACAGTTCCTTCATTAATACCGTGGAGCAGGTATTCCATCCATCGGCTGGTAACTGTTTCAATCTTTTTACTTGTCTTTTTCCCTTTTTGAGTTCAAAATTTTCTAGCTCTGTCAACCACGCTCTCTCGTGATTTGAAGGCTCTGGTTGCCAGGGCTGTTCAAATGGCTGAGCTGGGCGCCATCCTTAAGCGGTCTCTCCTTCACACACATCTCGCCTTGATTCGCTCTATTTCTGAGCTCATAGATCAAGGTATGCGGGTTGTTTGTGAAGCTGGGGAAGCATCCGAGAATGAGGGTGATGAGGATACTGGTGACGAGGATTCTGCTGCAGAGTAGTTTTTTAATTTTTAATTTTTTAAAAAATTTTATACATCCTGTGATAGTCCCTTGGACTTTAAAATTGCTTTATCTTTGTACTGCGCCTTCGGGCCTCTATTTTTGTATTTACTTGCAATGGCATTGGCCTGCACTTCAATGTGCAACAATACTTTTGTTTTTGTTTTGTGTTACGATTTATTTACTTTTTACCCTTCAAACCTTCACATCGGCACTATATGCATCACGTTCGTGACAGTCGCATCAACTTCCATAAATCTTCACCATCACTGTCACCAAGGACTATTATTAGACCCATCTTTCTAGTATATAAGTAGCACGCTTTCAGCTGTAATACTCAGCTTCGAGCTAAAGTTTATACAACCTCATTCTTCTCTCGATCCACTCGCAACGATCTGACTGTTGCACTAGTCTCTGACCACAGCCAGACAATACTGAGACTCTGTTAGACTCGGGTATTACCCGGCATAGCCTAGCAGTTTACTCCAGTTTGGTTTACTCAGGGCTAGTCCTAACATTTTGTGTGAATGAGCGTGATTTTCCTTTCTAGGTTCCCAGAATTAATGCGTGTTTGCGAAGTCCATTCAAGGAATAAGGTCATGTGTTTGGCTGACTTTGGAGTGATTTTTGGGCTTGGCTTTTAATTTGCCAAGTCTATGTTTCCAAAATTAGATCCTTGATATGTCAATGACAAGGATGCTGTTTTTGAGAGCCGGTGACTTGTCATGTTTCCGGGGTGTAGCGTGGTCATTCTTTTCGTTACTGATATCTTTAGCCATGGCTTTTCTTTCACCAGTTCTCTTGTTTTGATCCGGTTCGCGAGGCATCGTGTGTTTAATTTATTATATGGTGTATTGAAGACTCGAAATTTCTGGGTGAGTTTCTTTCATAAGTTGTGGTGGATTTAAGTTTGAATGATTGTGTGATGTATTCTGAGGTGGCTTGACGCATCACAACATGGTTACATGTCTCCCCCCCTGACTTTAATTTTTGAATGGTTTCGACCATCAAAAATTTTCCAGTCAAAAGTTTTTAGGTTGCAAACAGATATGATGTCGGATTGTGAATTGGTGGAGCTAGTTCTTGTTTTTCGGGTCTTTATGGTTCGATCGCAGTGATGAGAATAAATTATAAGTCCGCGATGAATGGTTGCATCAGCCGTCTTGACTGTACATGTACTTTCTCCCTTTATAAAAGGTGAAAGTTTCCCTTTTTCTCTTCACTCAGTCAATGACTGTTATTGTGTTCCTCCTAAACCCCCTGCCTTGTCCGAGCTAGTTGCTGTGTCGAGCGGTTACAAGCACTTTCTCTTCCAAAGAGTTCCACTGCGTCACCCTTAAATTTTGGTTTCGCAAAGCTAAGGATCTTGAGGTGCATGTACGATTTTCTTTGCATGTTGTATGCATCCTTAATTTCTTTTGTAGACTTTGATCTCAATTCATTATACCGATTTTCATCAAACATCAGTTCAACATTTTGCCGGCAGGATTAAACATTGCCTTCGCATCCATGACTACTACACCGAGTGGGCCCTTATGTCTCGACTCAACGTTAATAGAGTCTCGTCCGTGGCTCCTCTAATCCTGTTCTTTCTAAAGCGGCGCCCTCAATTATTGAACGCCTCGAAGATATGCCCCCCATTGGTCCTACTCTTGATGGTGACATCCCTATGGGATCCCTGGCTGCAGGTAACGGTACAGACGGTTGGAACCGATCTTCCTGGTCCGACCCCCCTACGCCTTCCCCCTCCAGAGCTAGTACTCACTCTGACTGCGAATTTGACTAGCAGAGCGCAGCAGGCTGAATCCGGTTCGCCCGTCGTGGACCCTTGGGTGCGTTTCTTTTTATCCTTCGCGTACTTCATTTACTGATTTGTTTTTCCCAGGATGACTCGCCTGAGGGTGACTGGGACGAGCCTCCAAACCTTGAAGGTCTCGGCTCGAGAAGGAACCTTGAAAGCCACGCAGAAGATTGCTGAGAAAATTTCCGAAAGGATTCCTCCTCGTCCCCTTTGAAGGTCAACAATTTGGTTCGACCTTCTGTGCCTTCTGCTCCGGTACTCCTCGCCATCCTCCTCACGAATGTCCTGCTCGGTCCGTGAAGGTACGTTTTGGCATTTTCTGTTTTCCTTCGCTTAATTATGATGTTTTAGGTGCATGTCCTTGCTTGTCTTGCTTAGCGAGGAACGAGGAATGCGTGTTTATGGGTCTCAAGGTTGAGTGCACGAATTGTGCCCGTCACTGGGGCCGTGGTTGCGTTGGAGGCATTCCTGATAGGAATGTCTTAGCTTTCCCTTTTTCTGGGGATTCCGATGAGCAAGTGGACTCGGTTATGGCCAAGATTAATGCCATGACTTTGGCTACGGCTCCTTATGGTCCAATCGGTGGTAAGTCTTTTTCTTTTTGCTTGCGAATTACTTTTCACGTTCATTTTCTTGATAGCCGGCGCCACCACTTCTGACGTCTCGTGCTCAAGAAGTGAGGATTCTGCGCGAGCCTATGTTGCTCTCAACTGGCGTCAGTTGACCTTTAATGGTCCTGAAACTCTTCCTTCTCTTGTCGCCTCTTGCGACACGTTATTTTCACGTGTCAAAGTCAATACTCGCAAACTCCTTGCTCTTTTGAAGGTGCGAGCTATGCTGACCTCTGAGTATCGAATTGTTTGGGCCAAGTTGGAGGAGAAGCGTGCGGATCCCAGCAACGACTTTGGACCTCCTATCCCCCCATCTTCTGCACGAGTCAAGAAGACTTCTAAGGGGAAGGATCCTCAGTGGTGGTAAGGCAGCTTCGCGGCCATTCTTCTTTTTGTATTTTTGAACTGTAGTGTATCGTAGTCATGTGTCATTAAACGTTGTTCAACCAACGTAGTT
The DNA here is from genome assembly GCA_030435655.1 of Armillaria novae-zelandiae. Taxonomy (NCBI): domain Eukaryota; kingdom Fungi; phylum Basidiomycota; class Agaricomycetes; order Agaricales; family Physalacriaceae; genus Armillaria; species Armillaria novae-zelandiae. The sequence continues at coordinate 11,912 of JAUEPR010000227.1, read as the reverse complement.
TGTGTTTTTGTTACTTGTAGAGACCGTGGATAGTTTGCATGGTCGTCCCCCCCCTCAATACATATAGCTTTGCAAGGGTTTCAACTCCCAAACTGTTGGTGTGATTTATGCCAGTTTGGCTTCGTTATGCTCGTCTTCATTATCTGGTAATTCGTCGAGCACATCTTCTTCATTACTGTCCAGGTAATTGTTTCATTCTGGCTGGTGGTACGTCAATTATTGCGTTGACGTCTGTGGATTTTTATCTTTTGCCTCGCAAGTAAGGAATTAATTGATAGGCTGCTATCGGTCTTGCGAATGTTGAACCATCAATCTCACAAGAGGAATGTAGGCACCACCCTTGTTCCGTCCTAGTACTACTAAGGGACCCAAGTAACGGGGTCTCATTTTTCTGTTAAGTGCCTTTTCTATTGCGTGTTCCTCATCAAGACCAAAACTTCCTTTCGCGGAAGTTGAAATCTTTTATTGAGTATTGGTAGTCCTCTTTGAATTTTAGCGCAGCTTTACGCCTTGCATCGTAGACTTTGGATTTAAGATGTTCTAAATCTTCCGCGCGTTTTTTGTAAACTGATTGCTCTTCACGCTATAAGTGAGGTGTGCTTATAATGTTGTCTGGAGGGTGGCATAAGCCATGTTGATTCCACAATGTCCAAAGGCAATAATGGTTCTGTGCCTTGTGGCCGCTTAATATGGTGAACAACCCATTCTTTTTCTAATGGTTATTCTGTCTGACCAGAATACTGAGTATGCATTCTGGCTCCAACTTTTCTGATCACCCTTGGATGCTTTGAATAGTCCTTGGCGCACATCAAAGTGCAGTCTTTCCGCGATCCCGTTGGCTCGCGATTATATCCAGATATTCGGATATGATTGATATGGTATTTCTTGCTGAGGATATTCGATGGCTTGCTACAAAGGCTTTTGCCATTATCGGATACGATTTCCACCAAGCTTCCCCCAGCGGCACAGTATATCTTCGAATATCCATTCCCTATGGTTTCGCATGGTTTCTCGTCTTAAAACATCGGAATTCTGGGTAATGGCTCATGGAACACATCCTTGAACAATATACTTGAATTGCCCCGACATCAGCATATAACAATCGTATCCATATACATCTTCGCAAAGAGAGGTGCAGGTACTGCAACCATTGTGGGCATGTAGATTTGCCTCGTTTGTCGTATTTGGCATAGATGGCATGTCCTCACGTACCATGCAATATCAGCTTTCATGTCTGGCCACCAATATCGGATTTAACCAGTTCGTGAGTCATGTAGAACCCTCTATGAGCTACTTCATCATGACATGCTATCATGACTTGGATCCTTTTTGACTTCAGTATGACAAGTTGATGCTTGCCTTGCATACTTCGGTTGCCATAGTCGACCATCTTTTTCAAAGAAGTTCATAGCATATCGTATGAACTTCGCGTAGTCTTCATCATTTATTTCTAGCGGTCGGACAAGGTTTGTATGCCATTGTAAGATGAATTCTAGCCTTTTGTCGCGCAACTCTTGTTGTGCTGTTTGCGGGACTTCATTGTATGTTAATGACGTATTTTGCTCCATTGATTCTGTCGTCTCTTCTGTGGTTATTGAGAAAATATTTAATGGATTGGGGATTCGATTTTGCATTAGGCCGTAAGTGTGTGTAGGAAATCTTCCATCCCATCTTAGGTGGTGGAGGATCTCCTTCTTGAGGGGGTCGCCTAGATAAGCCATCAGGCCCATGTCTAGTTCCAAGGTACGTGCACTAGCATGAAGTGAAATGATAAAATTCCTATGAATCCACGGTTTACTGCAGCTGATGGTGCAATGTCGGGGTTTTGAGCATCCCCTTGATGGCGCTTGCGTCCACTTCTACTACGAAGGTGGGTAGGCCAATCAGGTATAATTTACAATCTCCTAGGCTCTGTAATAGGCCGTAGATTTCTCTCTTAGCTTGCGAATACCCGCATTTGCGGGGATTTAAGGTAATGGATCCAAACCTCATGAAGTATCTGATGGACGGGTTGTTGGGGTCGCATTGGGCTAAGTAAAATCCAACCGCAGCTGGTCCTGTGTCCACTGCTAGGATAACAGCGCCATTTGAACTGTAGCTTATTGCCTTAATGCAGGCTCTGTCGCACGGCTCTTTTAACTTTTCTTGGGCCTCTATTTCTTCTGAGCCAAACTTGAATTCCACATCTTTGTGGAACAACTTTGTCAACGGGAGTGAGTTCTCCACGAAGTTCTCTATAAAATTGCATAGTACTTCCAGCTGTCCCCATGAAAGCTCGAGTATCGGATATGTCTTTTGCATGGTCCCCATCTCAATATAGGGTCGATGATGCTGGGTAACGGTAAGCGACCTTGGTAGGTACACCGGTGTCCTATGACTATGATTTCAGGACAGCAGAGGTATGCTTTCTTGCCAGAGAAAGTACCACCACAATATTTCATGTGTTGGACTATTCTGTTTAGGTTCACGAAGTGTTCCCATACAAATCTATGGATGCCGGGATTTCCTGGTATTGTTTCGTAGGTATTGCCTACTTCATATCGTGTAGCTGGTCCGCGAACGGGTACATCATCAATATACGGGATGGTATATCGAGGGATTTCGGGTTGTAGGATGTAAGTAACATCATCATGAAAGATGGGTACAGAATCGGTCCAGCCCATAGGTAAGGTTACTAGTCGTAAGGCGCCATAGGGCGTTTGGAAGGTGGTAGGGTTGCAGGAACTTTCAGCCAGCATCCGTTCATCGTATCCAACGAATAGATCTAATGTTGCTCCACACGCCCTGCCTGCAAAGTTTTCTGCTAATTGATCGGTAGTAGGGGGCAGGCCTGAGTGCGCAATAGTGACTTCGTTAAGTGGTTCAAGACTATGAACAATTCTTAAACTTTTGCCATCCTTCTTAAGCACAGTAAACCATCGTGAACGGTACGAAGAATTTGATGGTTCGTATACCCCCGCGTCGAGCTTGGTTTTAATGATTTTACAGATTTCACTGTAGATGCCTGGGGGTATTGGTATGTTTCTGAGTACCCACAGGGTGTGTTCGATTACTGGGATGTCAATGGGAGGGAAGAAGTCTTGTCTGAAACTTCTTCTTTTGGAGTCTTCCCAAGCGAATGCTTGGTCCTGAATATTCATGAAATGGTGCATGAGTTTTACTTCTTCCGACCACAGAAAACCTTCGTTATGGATCGAGTCGATGTACTCTTTTCTTTCTGTGGTATACCTACGCGAAGGTCTGAAGTCTGGTGGTAACGGTGATAATTGTGGCATGTTTTGTAAAGGGTTGCCCTTAATGTTATGGATAATCCTGAACTTTTCAGGTAGAGTGGCGAGAACAGGTTTCGTTTTGAGTGCAACTGGTTTATACTTCTTGTTCGCGTAGATGGAAGCAGTTTTCTCAAACCATGGTGCATAGTTTTCATCGCCAATTATATTCGAGCCATATAGATTATACATGTACTCGAGTGGTTGCGGGTTTGGTGCTGACTGGGGTTTTACGCTATGCTGCATGTAGATAGGCATTAATTTTTCTGTTCGCGGACCATCTAACGGTCCTTGGTTGGAATTGAGTTCTTGGGTAGAAGGGATATTAAGTTGGGTGGGGTCGCATGCAGATAAATATTGCGTGGCGAGGTTCAACTTTGTGAACTGATTATTGGTAGCATGTGCGGAAATAATAGGTTTTTGATTCGCATCCAGTTCTATGACTATGGCCACTTCTTCTTGATCAGGTAGCCGGTCTTCTAGTCAGGGATCATCTTCATCTGAATAGGCATCATGTGTCATGAGCCTGATACGACCCCTAGGTCTGGTGGGAATTGTAGCTGTCTTCCCTGTGTTGGGATCGTGAATCGTAATAGTCTGATCTTGATTTTCATAATTTCTTACGATGCTTCGCATAAGGGTATCAAATGGTCTCCCGAGTAGGATATCGTACACAGATTGTCTAATGACATGAACTTGCAAGTATAAGGTGATGTCGCTGAATAAAAAGGCAATGTTTCGTGCAAGGCCAAGCGAACTATTCAAAGTCCCATTGGCTGATTGCATATCTATGATTACCGAGGGGTCATAGGTTAACCCAAGGCGGTGACACACTGCTTCCGACATCGATATTACTTGTGATCCCGGGTCAATGATGCATTCGACCTTTAACTGATGGTCCACGATAGGTAATATAGACCACAAAGCAATAGATTCAGCTGCACACTTAAGTGGGCCTATCTTTTTGCCTTTCTTGATGCGATCTTCATATGGGTCATGAACCACAAAGGCCCCTTCTGGGAGTTCTTTGCGAGCCGCTGTTACTGTAGTATGTTCAAATGTTTGAACTACAGGGTTGGGTTGCCCATATAGTAAGGTAGTTTTCACTGAGGGGTCCTCAGACGGGACTTTAATCTTGACAGTGCCGGGCCCCATGTACGAAACATCATTTTTGAATTGTTTGACAGTGGGTGGCACCTTTCATTTCGTGATGTCATCTTTCATCATATCACGGATCTCAGGTGATAATGAAAAGAGTTTCGCGTTGGGACAAAGTAACCGGGGAATCCATGGTCCTTTCGTATACATGTCTTGCTACTAAGGAGTCTTCTATGGGAGCCTTTGTCCTGTAAGCTGGCTCGTGTTCGCGATTCTTCTTCCTATAGTCAGGCTTTGCACCTATGTTCCGATCAACGGGTGGGGCGTAGTTTGCTGGGTGAACCGAGGCAAAAGGATGTATATCTTCGGGGATAACTTCTTCATTCTGGGTCTCCCCTGATTGCCGTTTGGGGTTCGGTACTATTTTCGATATCGGCTTCGCGAATACTTTTGCACGTGATGGCTCTTTGGTGCTGGGAATAAACGTGTTAATGACTTCAGCTTCTCTGCCATTGTCTATTGTTGTTTGTGGGGAGTGGATCTCCAGGTCACTGTCATCGGACTCCGAGAGTTCAATGAGGGCCGGTATTTCTTCTAGTTCCGGTGTGATGCCTTGATCAGAGGTATCTTTCTTTTGCAAGATTTCTTCACCCGATTTTGCTTGTTCTGTGACTTCGCGAAGGGTCCGGTTATTCTTAACTGTTGCCCTAGTAGTGTCCGATGTTGGTGATGCTTCCTTTGGAGTAACGGCTACTGGTTTCAGTTCTCCCGCTACCGTAGGTGCAGTGCATCGTACTAGATGCGGGACTCTAACTTCAACTTGTTTGAACCAAGTTTTAAGTGTCTCGTCTTGTGATGCGTCGGCACAGTCTTGTAGACTCTTTAGTTCTTTTTCAATAGACCCTGTCTTAGCTATTAGGGCTTCGACGCGTTGTGTGATAGTCATATTGACTGGTAAGGAATGCTGGTCGACTAACTGCGCATAGTGTTCTGAGTTTTTAACAAATGTGAGGGGTTCTTTTAGAAATTGCATCATGGTGGTGTTTACAGCCCCTAGTTGACCAGGGTTCTGTTGATGCCATTCTTCAAACTTGTCCACGAGACAATTTCCGAGTAAACCCTTTGGAAGGTAGGCGCCAGTAGGTAACACAATGTGGTTCCTTGTATTCTTTCTGCATTTTCCTTTGCGAATCATCATATCAATTTCTTCACAAGCATTAATGAAGTGTCCATGTTTGCCGCAGAATCCACAATTGCCGTCTTGAGATGTGGGAGAACTAGCAAAGGAAGACTGTGGGTTTGATTGGTAGTTAGGACGTTGCGGGGAATGGTCCTGTTTGTCGCTGATTTGGAACTGTGCTGAACGCGCGATTTTGTCTTTGATAGCTTGTAAATGTAGCATTATTTCTGAGGGCTCTTGTTTTACCGTCACTGTTTCGGGTATCCTACTCGAATAAACCTGAGGTATCCCCGCAGGAGCGGTAGAAACAGCAGGTGGGTTGTAAGTTGCGTAATGACCTCCCCCATTGTAGGGTTGTGGTGCGTTCACGTATAGGCTTTCGCCTCTATTTGTTCCTTGTAGCACGAACTGTGCGGCTTCGTATATATCTTTCAAGGCGTAAGGGTCTGAGGGGAAATGATCTGGGAGTTTGATCTGTAACTGGCGCATAATTCCTTCCCATACAGAATCTGGGAATCCTTTGCTGAATAGGTTACTGACTTCTGAGCCCAAAAGTCTTTTCTTGGCTTCTAAGAATTGTGCTTTAGGGAAAAATTCCCTATAATACGTTCCCAGATCTGCTAGGGATGACACTTCGTGAGTGTATTTGCCTACAATGCGTTCAATATCCATATGCTCGTATTTTCTATTCACGTCCGCGTCAGGATATTGTTTAATGATGGCCTCTTTAAGATTGTCGTATGTTTTGTTTACATCCATGAATTCTGTAAGACTTTCCCAGAAGTCTGCAACTGCAACTCCAGGGTAATGTGTCAACCATCTCTTCTTCTCGGTGTTGTTCGTTATGTTGTATCGAACAAACAGGGCTTCTAAGTCCTGTAAATATTGTGCCAGTTCGCGACCGGGGTTTGCTTCGTCAAATATACTGGGTGCACTTCGCTCACGCCTGAATGGCATCTGGGCATTCATTGCAGGTGGTGCGGCTGCCTGCGCGGGTGCAGCTCCTCCTGGTGCAGCTCCTCCTTGTGCAGGTGGCATTGAAGTTTGTAAGGTGTTGGTGGGTTTTGTATCAATAATTACTGGTTGCGATATAAATGGGATATAGATTTCCTTAGTTTCTCCTTCTTCTACTGGTGTAGTAACAGGTGCAGCTGTTTGTACTGGGGAGTCGTTTGAGGATAATTCGGTAGTGTAAGTGCTCCGTGTAGCGAGACTTAATCTTCTTCCAAACTCGTCAAGGTCTAGTGCTTGGTTTGGGTTACGGAGTGTTGCGGTATCTGATACTGGGGTAAGGTTACCTGCGGTATGATAGGCCGATGGTAGTGTATCCGAGAATAGGTTTGCGGATAGTTGTAGACTGGATAAGACTTCATCTTCTTCGAATAAATCAAAGGGTTCTGCAGTCGAGATATTGAGTCGTTCGTCGTAGAATTCTCCTGGTATAGAAGGTTCTACTTCCTCTTCTTTAATGGTTCATGAAGAAGAACTGGGAATTGGTTGGTCGCTGGATGGGGTGTCAGCAGTTAAGTGCTTGGTATCTTTTTGCCACTGTTGGCATTGGGTTGTTATGCATAAAGGTCGTGAGGTAGTTGGTTGGTAGGGTTTGTTATGACCAAAGTCCTTTGGGGGTGCAATGATCAAGGTATGTTTTTAGGAGATAGAGTCAGAATTTGACTATTATCCCCTCGTGGTGGGCTCCAAAATGATGAACCTAAAGACTCCTGCAGGCAGAAAACACAACACCTATATGGCTAGTATAATCAGTCACAGAATCTGAAGGCAGGTTCTTAGCGAGTCTAGTCGGGCACCTCCGTGCAGTGACTATAGGTCCTAAATTCGTAGCTTATTCAAGGCTACTTGGTGTTATGTCTCGAGCTACAGGCTCTGTATAAGACAAGGTCGGTTCGCGAAGTGGTTATTAAAAACTATTTAGTTCATGAAGGTGTTATTGCAGCCTAGTATGCGGTGTGGTCTACTGTTGCGCTCGTCTTTGAGTGCGATGTCTGGAAGTGTGAGGATGCCAACGAAGGTGAACAACCGCCTTCTTGGTTTATAGAGTAAAGCAAGGGCCGGCGGGGTTGCGACTTAGTTAAGTGCCTTCGTAGTCACTGACTTGTTGGCATATACGTCCTTAGTGCAAACACGAAGTGTTCTGTAGTCTTTGGTATGGGGGAGTAGTATCCCGAGCGTATTCTGTCTTTCTGGCTAATACACTTGAGTTTTTATACTATTTTTCTCTAACAGTTCGCGTAATCTAAAGGTGTCATTCTTTGTAACCACAGTAATAGATTAGTGAGCTTCATGAAGGGTTTGTAACACTATTATTGTTGCTATAACGTCTCTTACTGAGCTTTATAACATATAAATGTGTATGCCAGTTTACAATGTATTGCGGCATCCTTAGCTGACTGACGGATACTAGTTGCGCAGTGCTAGCCTGGGTGATTCGTGAACTTCATTTCTTATTTAACTTCGCGACCGTATGTTTGTGTTATGAGTCCCATAGCTGGGCACAGCCTGCACGCTTATGCGCAGTCGGTGATCGTATGGGCGGCATCACATGACTAATATTGCATCATGCCGCCTTTGTTTAGGTGATGACATGAATCAAATGACTAGTTCAGTGTCGGTCCCGTGGTAACCGGTATTGCCGCATACTTTGTGCCGTATTGATGATTTATGGTTTGCGAACCATTATTGAGTATGTGCTTCACGACCGAAATGACTATTTGGTGGGGATTTGACTTGTAACGGACTTGCAAGGATTGGTTAATTGAACATCCTTGCAAGTAAGAATTTCATTAAATTGTTTTGTGTGCCCGCGATTTCTGAGCACACAGAGCCACAAGGCTCATCACCACCTCAGCAGACCGTCCGTACCAAAGTCAAGGTATGGGACACCTTCAACGGAGTGGACCTGTGGAAACTCAAGGCTTTCATTGTCTCCCTGCAGTTGAACTTCAATGACAGGCCCAACACATTCGCCACAGACACTGCCAAAGTCAACTATGCCATCTCCTTCCTCTCCGGTGTCACCCTCGACTGGTTCTAACCGGATATCTTCCACCCCAATCAAGCCAATCCTCCCACTTGGGTGTACTCCTATGCTGCCTTTCTTTCAGAGCTCCGTACCAATTTTGGTCCGTTCGATGCCATCGGAGATGCTGAAGATGAACTGGAAAATCTTCGGATGTGCAATGGAGACAGGATCATGAAGTACATAGTGAGCTTCAATCAACATGCCGCTATTATTGGTTACGGCGACAACTCCCTCTGTCATGCTTTTTACTGCAAACTTTGCTCACAGATCAAGGATGACATGGCTCACCATGGAAAACCCAACAACCTCCACAACATGTGGACCTTCACCCAGGAGCTTGACGCTTGCTACTGGACTAGGAAAGCTGAGGTCTCCAGGGAAAACCATGACTGGCCCTCCACTTCCTCCACCTTCAAACCTAAGGGTTCAGGTTCTAACTCGAGCTCTTCCAACAACTCCGCGGCCCCGAAATCCTATGGTTCCACCATGGGTTCTTCATCTACCTCTTCTTCCTCTGGCTCCACAGGTGCCTCCAAGAAGCCCTACGCTGACAAGCTAGGAAAGGACGGTAAGCTCACACCCGAGGAAAAGGAACACCGCTGCAAGAACGACCTCTGCATGTTCTGTGGTAACAAACACAAGACCAAGGACTGCAACAAGCGAAAATCCGTGGCTGCCACACGTGGACGTGCAGCTGAGGTCTCTGACCCTACTCCCGCCTCTGTTGATTCAGCTCCTTTGGAGTCGGAAAAATAGAGAGCAACCCTGCTTCCTCCATGCAAGGACAGGGTTGCGTTGACTGTCATTGCATTTCGGAGATCATAACCCTCAACACCACCGCTCTTTCCAACCATTCCCTTACCATCTCCTTATCCAGTGAAGTCGGCTCCAGATCTCCTATATCCACCATTCTACATTTCCTTGCTCTAGTTGACTCTGGTTCCAGCCATTGCTTCATCAACTCAAAGTACATGAACGATCACAATATTCCTACCAATCCCATTCCTCCTGTACAACTTTGGCTTCTCGATGGCTCCGCCGGATCTCACATCTCACAATCTGTTACTCTCTCCATACGATTCCCGTCGGGAGATATCATTCCTATTGACTTCTACATCACATGTCTTGATTCATCTTGTAACCTCGTTCTGGGATACAACTGGCTCTCCCACTACAATCTGTTGATTGACTGGGCAAAGCACAGTATCACTTTCCATTCAAAACTATTTTGTGTGTCTGTTCCAGACATTTCCATAGCCTCCAACGCAACAGTGCAAGCTCACAAGGACCCTTCAGGTCCTATCCCATCCAAACCACCTCCGAGATCCCGACGGACTCTGCCAGTGTATGAGCCTATCTACTCATACCCGTCCATCCCATCATTTTCTGTTTTGGTTGCCCCAAAAATATCTATCATTTCCGCGGCTGCTTTCATTCGAGCTTGCACAGAGGAGGGTGCACAACAGTTCACACTCCAACCTTCTATGCTAAGTGTTAGTGGCCAGGCTGCTTCCATGGCTCTGCCGGATTTATCTGATGTTCCACTGGAGTATCATGACTTTGCCAATGTGTTCAGTGACTCTCTCTCAGAGAAACTCCCCAAGCATTGTCCTTACAATCTCAAGATCAACCTTGAGGAAGGCTCCTCACCTCTGCTCAGACCCATCTATTCCCTCTCCGAATCCGAACTCAAAGCCTTACATGAGTTTATCGACAATAACATCCGTAATGGTTTCATCCCTCCCACATGTTCTCCCCACGGAGCTCCGGTACTCTTCGTCAAGAAGAAAACTGGTGAACTCAGACTCTGTGTCGACTTCCATGGCCTTAACAAAATCATGAAAAAGGACCGCTATCCACTTCCTCTCATATCCAATCTTCTTGACTCTGTGTGTTCCACACGCATATATACCAAACTCGACCTCTGCCATGCCTACTATCTAGTCCATATTGCTGACAGAGATGAATGGAAAACCACATTCCGTACCCGCTATGGGTCTTTCGAATGGCACATCATGCCATTTGGTCTTACCAATGCTCCCACAGGTTTCCAAGGCTTCATCAATGACATTTTCACAGACATGCTCAATGTCTCTGTTGTCATGTATCTCAACAATATCCTCATCTACTCCAACGATCCCACTGATGAGCCTGGTGGCTCTGTGCGCTCAGAATTCACGGGAAACATACAACAATTTTATTGATCTATTCATAGGTCGGCACCCTAGCCAGATAGGGTGTGCCGGTTCAATGCCTGTTAAACCATCCAAATCTGTAGGCAACGCATGAAGTTCGTGAGCTATGATGCATAGGTCAGCTCCGACACAAATCACTGGCATCGGCCCGATGCAATTAAACATACACGTCATACGTGTCTGACACGGCAAGATATGGTGACATGCTCTCAAAGTGTGTACCAGTGTAATTTTGTGAAATGTATCAATATATACATTTTACAACATCCTGGCATTGAGATAATAATATAATATGAATAGAGCGCAGTATAATATGAATAGAGCGCAGTGTAATACACACAGAATGCAGTGATATCCATATCGCACATGATACAATACATGTGCGTCTCAGTCTTGAGTGACGATTGGTAGAATGCATGCTCTAACTTAGAGTGATATGGGATACGGTCACACTAAGTACAAGAGCTCAGCATTTGCTACTGAATGCACTAGAAACAGACTGCATACGCACTCTAATGCATTAATGAAAAACATACCTGATACTGGGAAAACTACGTGACACACTGATCTATGAAGCACAGGGCAGAGATCGATCAAAGAGTCGTGTGCATGTATGAATGATGGCTAAGAATAGAGAACTCCGAGGGAACCCAAATTTGGCAATAGAGTGCAGTGCCTAGGCTTACCGCAGGTAACCCCCACCTACCAGAGAAAACTAGAAAACTCAAGAATAAATTATGCTACAGCCTATATGGAACCGGCTGTTACTCCAGGTATCATCTGAGAAACAATGAGTGACATGCCAATGCATAGAGCGCAGTGCGAGTGGAGTCTAAACATGAGGAAACAGAATCTGGTCTCGAGATTGACCTCTGACCGAGGTGTCCAGCCTCAGGCATGCTATAACAACACACACACGTTGCAATTGATGATGTTCCAGGATTGCAACAGTAGTGTATTAAGTTGTACCGACTTGTAGGACGTAGAAATGTATAAATACGATATTGTAGATAGAGTAACACAGGTTTTCAGCCCCCGTGTAATAGTGACAAGCTTATTTGATACGCATGCGATCCTTTGGAGCTGTTTGAGCCTTGCCACTTTGTCCATTAGTGACGAGTCAGAGGTGT
>JAUEPR010000226.1:0-49759 GCA_030435655.1 Armillaria novae-zelandiae | reverse complement strand
GCGCCGTTATCACCGGCGTTGAAGCCTCTGGGGTAGGTCACGGCCATACGAAACTCGATAGAGCTGTTTACTACGTTCTCCTGGACAAGGAACGTGACTTGAACACGGAACCAGTGACAAATGAGTATCACGTACCACAGAGGTGTAGAGAATCCGCAGCAACAATTCGCTCGTTTTTCATGCCCTCGACTCTCCACGGTTCGATGCTGCCGTGATAACCTTTGCCCGGCATTCTAGGTATCAACCACTTCAGTACACGCCAAGCGAAAGATGTGAATAACCACGCACAAGCCGTGTTTCCGAAGCACTGATGACCACTTGTAGTCTTCTACCTCCGAGCTTTACGATGTGTTTTCTCTCTTCCAGGCCACCCTGATAGCCATCTTTCGGAATGTCAGGTAGATTGATGGGTCTGTGAGACATCCAGTGCCACATGTCGAGCTCGTATAGAGCCCAGCCCTCTTCATCATCAGAGAACTCCGGTGGCTCCGGCTCGCTCCATTGGCTATACCACGACCGGCCAGGTATGCGCTGAGGTAAAGGGTTGTTTCGGTGGAGATCACTGAGGGTGTGTTCAAATATGGGATAAACGCCGATAGGTTGTATTGAGGAGACGTAAAGGGATGTGTGCCTGGGATGAAGGTCGTTGATGTAAGACAGAAGTTCCAGCTGGTTGGAGGCAGTCAGCTGGACGTCTGTGGGTAATAATGCGAACTTGCAGGACACAGAGTACGTGGCATCGGCAGGGGGAGAGATGAAAGCAGGATTACCTTGCAGGTCAGCAGATATCGATCTGTCGTAAATGAGAGGACATGTGTAGGGATTGATCAGCTTCGTGGTCCCTTTACTGGAATCTGGTTCCAGAGAGTAAATCTCACGATCGAGCGAGGAGACGACCGACTGCTCTAGAAGACTATCTGATTCCCATATGCGCTCAAAACAAGAAACCTGGCTGCAATTCTTTCAGAATAGTATTAAGATTGACAGACTAGGGTGATTACCAGCTGTTCGCTTGGTCGCGAAGTGAGGCGTACCCTTCTAGCTCTTGAAGAACATATTCGGCCTTGTTGGTATATGAAACAAGCTGAAAATAGCCGGAGAGAATTTACACGCGCCTGTCCTTGAGATAATTTTACCTTGGTGTCTTCTCCGCAAGGCAGAGGAATTTCCCATACGCGATCACATGCCTCATGTATCCAGTGGTGTTTGAACTTCTTTTCGTGGTAGAATAACCACCAATCTTTCTGACGGCGAATGGTAGCAGAAAGGCGACTCATGGCCAGATCCACAAGCTGACAATTATTCTTCCAATGAGTTCATTTCAGCAGTTTTCATGAAACTTACAGTTCGAGGGTTATCTGAAGCATGGCAAAAATAAGATTGCAAAGTTTAAACACCCAAGGTACCTTACCGCCGACGCCACCTAGATAGTGGGTGCAATCGTTGAAAGGATGGCGATAACCACGAGAATCCGACATTACTAGTACTGTGGCACCAGTCGTACTGGGGGTCGTAACGAAAGGCTGATTGCCGTCGGCAATTACCGGAGGCGGTTTAATCGTTCACATCAGCAACATCTGCTTCAAGCACTTACCACTAGAATAACACCATGGTACGTGCCGTATCTTCAAGTCTATCATGGTCAACTGACTGCGATCTTGTTCAGGCTTGGCAGGTCAGAATGTCCAACACGCGGGGAAAACCCTACTTCTACGATGCGGACACCCAACAAGCGTCGTGGGATCCGCCTGCTGGCCTTACACAGGAGCAAATACAGCAGCTCCCGGGTGCCAGTTATCTCACCCAAGACAATGTCAGCGACAAAGTCAGAGCTAGCCACTTGCTGGTGAAGCACAGCGGTAGCAGGCGCCCGTCGAGCTGGAAGGAAGTAAGTGTCTTTTCTGATTTTCAAGTTTTCTAGTTCAAATATTGATCTGAATTTCGGCGATAGGCGAACATAACGCGCTCGAAAGAAGAGGCGACTGAAATCCTGAGGACGTATCAGGATCTCATTGGTGATTCGCCGGACAAGTTCACACAACTTGCGACGAAACACTCCGACTGCTCCTCTCATGAAAAAGGCGGCGACCTTGGATCCTTTGGACGCGGTCAGATGCAGAAGCCGTTCGAGGATACCGCCTTTAGCCTCAAGGTTGGAGAGATCAGCGATATCATCAGCACGGACAGCGGTGTCCATTTGGTGTTGAGAACTGCATAGAGCGACGCCTGCGATGAAAAACCAAGGAAGATTCGAACAAATTGTACAATATTTTATGGAGGCAAAATAACTAGCTTGAATGGGCAATTACGTAACACTGCGCGCTTCTGAGTCAGCCTGCTCGAAGGTCGGGTCCTAAAGCACACCAGCCCACGCTAAGCTTCTTGTGACCAACGCTATGTTGGATCTGTTCTTCGACAGACTGCCTTTAGACAGGACCATGGGACCTGACCCACGCCTGACCTTCATCGTGGGAGCTGCAGTACTTTTTCTCGTTCTGTATCGCTCTATTCCCTGGTCCCTTCTGATATCAAAGGCCACAATGCAACGGCCTCCAACATTAACGGTCCCGGTACAGGGTCGAGAGATGACTATAGACCCATCTCGCCTGCGCAAGCCAAACTTTGGCTACGACGTGGCTGTTTCGAAATTGCTGATCCACCCAATTAAGGTGAATATCCTCGTTCTCATTGTGCCCTCGTTCTGGCGGCATAGCGTGCTCACGGCCACCACTAGAGCTGCCGAGGACTCTCCGTTACAAATGCTCGGTATACCCCTGAGGGTCTAGAGGTAAGCCTCTTCTTCGGCCGTGGTACGCCGTTTTGCAGAGAGAAAAAGACGAATTGATTTTAGAACGATCGACTGTGGTCCATCGTGGACGCGGTAACTAAAAGCGTCATAACGGCGCGTGAGGTGTCAAAAGTAGGTTTAGTGGGCTTGCGGGCGGATATCGAGATCTCACCAATCTCCAGATGGTACTAATTACACCTCAGATTGAAACGGACGATAGTTCACCATACGGTGGAGTATTGCGTGTTTCCTTTCCAGAGGACTCGAGTTGTGACTCGTTTGACGTCCCGTTACATCCGTCCAAGGAGATGCTAGAGGCTTGGCAATCGTATGGACCGAAGCTTTTCCTCTTGACCTGTAATAATCATATGGTGTATCGTCCCGAACCTTCACAGATTTGATGTCGCGATGTGGGGCTCCAGCATCGATAGCTATGTCTGTGAAGCCGTTCCATTATCGTCTGGACCCTCAAAACTGCCATCAGCCATTCTTTCATCATACTTCGAAAAGCCTGTACACCTGGTGTTCAAGGGAAGGAGACCGCGGAACTGTGCCCCAACTACGGCATTCCCAGAACTCAAAGCGACAGCAGTCTACCAGGACGGATATCCTCTTCTTGTGCTGTCTGAAGAAAGCATGAATGTATTGGAAGATGAGCTACGCAGTCAGGTGGGTAAACAAGGGGTTGATGAACGCTGGAGAACAGATAGATTGATGATAGAGAGGTCGGTGCCTTTAAACCAATCCAACCCCCACTTTCGTTACAACACGTGGACACTGGCTTGTATTGAATGCGTTCGAATCGCTGCGCGGTGTTTCATTGATGGTGGTGACTCGTTCCGTCAGCTGAAGTATGCTTTTCAGGTTTAGACCCAATATCGTTTTCAAAGGCGCTGGTCCGTTTGCGGAGGACATGTGGGAGGAGATTGCTATCGAGTCCGGGCCGGATTTAGATGCCCCCGGGATTCTTATAGTATCGAAATGTGTTAGATGCCTGGTAGGTGCCACCGCTCCTAGAAATATCGCTACGTCACCTGGGTGCCTTGTCCTTCCGATCGCTGACTAGTCTATCTAGTTGCCCAATGTTTCTCCAGACACGGGTGTCAGGGATAAAGCTGTTCCGTACAAGGTTCTCATGAAAGTCAGGACCGGTATTGATCCTGCGAACAAGATGAAGCCCTGTGTTGGATGCAATGGTGTTCCTTTGGGAGAGGGTGTGATAAGGCTTGGTGATAAAGTGGTTATCAGAAGAATGGTGGGGGATGCTGGGAACTATACTGATACTAATAGCTCCTAGACATGCCGATTGTAATACTAATCGTTCCTTACAGTCGTGCCGGGCTTAATCGATTTGCACATTATTTATAGGGCCTCAAGCGGGTCTGATGGATCTTGAGATACGGTTATACAAGATTAATCATCGTTCACTCAGCTCCGCGTTCTGGAGGGCTGCGGCAAAAGTATCTGGGATAAAATGAAATGGCAGCACCCCGAATCGGCAGGGGATCCGAGTGAACGGACCGGAATTTATCAGGAAGAGAGGCGTCCGGGGACGTCGACCACGCCTGCTTTCGGACGTGCCGACAATTAACCAGCACCTGACTTTGAGGTGCGAGCAACAAGAACCAGACTGGACCATGTGGCATGTGGAAGGGGAAATGGGACGAGGTGATCGGGATCAATGCATCACGTGCTTCTGTTCCGAATTTAGAAAACGCTGTGCCTGACCAGACCAAAGTCGTAATTCCAAGTGCCTCTGGATCATTTCTAACATCAACGTCCAGACGACGACCGTTTAACGACGAGCAGCGTCGCGCTCGCGCCTCCCCCCGTCGGGTACATACCGTTGCCACTTAGCATGGCAAGAGCAAGAGCGAAATGGATATTTGGTCCTCAGCAAACCCCGTCCCAGAGAGACAGCTCGAAGCCCATACCTATCCCGACGACATGCTCTGCCGATGCCAAGAAATTTGGCCTGGAGAATGTGCGTGGCAGTCCCTCTATTCTTGAATTCGCGCTCATTTCAGCTCTCTTATTGCTGCAGTTTGGCAATACTTGGTAGGTTCCGTCTAGTATTCTGTGGGATACCACTTACGACATCATTGCAGTTATGCCAACTCGGTGGTGCAGGCTCTGTATTTCTGCACTCCCTTCCGGGATCTTCTCTTACAGGCAGAGGAACCTGCCATCGCCCATGGTTCGCAGGACGCTCTCTCCGGGCCCCCGGCTCTTGTACCTGTACGTCGACCTTCCGTGTCTGGCAGCGCAGACCACCCGATCGCGAACGGAATCCACCCCCACGAGCCTCCTACCATTCCTTCTTCTCCCCCCACCCTTTTCTCCGCACTCCGTTCGCTTTATTTTTACATCTCCACCAATCCCGCCGACAGCGGTACCGTCGCCCCGCGCGCCTTCATCGACAAGGTCAAGCAAGGCAACGATATTTTTCGTTCTACTATGCATCAGGATGCACACGAATTTCTTAATTACCTCCTTAATAAGATCGTAGAGGAAATAGAAGAGGAGAAGAAATTGCAGCATGACGCTATGGGTGAAGACTGTGAGTCGTCTCGCTGTCATTCCCCCGTGTCGCTCATGGTTATTTTTGCAGTGTCCAACTCGGTCGCCACTCTATCATCAAAATCACCTCCTACAATTATAACCGCCACTACAAGCTCTAATTCTGGTACATCACCGCAAGATGCAACTTTAGTTCATAAACTTTTCGAAGGTGTTCTAACTAGTGAAACCCGTTGCCTCACCTGCGAAACGGTCTGTTACATCCGTTTGCATAATTCTCTAGCCCTATTTACCCGGTATATTAGGTTTCGGCCCGCGACGAGTCCTTTCTAGATCTCTCGATTGACATTGAGCAGAACTCCAGCGTCACTGCCTGCTTACGCCAATTTAGCGCCAGTGAAATGCTCTGTCAGAAGAACAAGTTTTTCTGCGACTCTTGTTGCGACCTGCAGGAAGCGGAGAAACGGTAAGGTGTATCACGTACTCCCGGCCGCCATTACTCATGGGTTGTTATAGCATGAAGATCAAGAAACTACCTAATGTCTTGGCTTTACATTTGAAGCGGTTCAAGTATCAAGAGGACGTGCAAAAGTACATCAAGCTAGCCTATCGGGTAGCTTTTCCCATCGAACTTCGGCTCTTCAATACGGTCGACGACACGGAGGACGCGGACCGACTGTACAACCTATTTGGAATTGTTGTACACATTGGAACGTGAGTATCGTCGCTTTAATATGGTCTTCACGTTGATGGGCTCTTTTTCACAGCGGCCCACATCATGGTCATTACATTTCCATCATCAAGACGGGCGGGTCATGGCTCGTTTTTGATGACGATAATGTCTACCCGTTACCCGAAGGCGATATATCCAAATACTTTGGTGATTCCCCCGCTGGCTCCGCCTATGTACTCTATTATCAAGCTGCCGACATCAATTTACCGGCCCTTGGACTACGTAATAACCCCTCACCAGCGCCGCCTGATATGACCGAACAAGCGCTGTCTCCAACTGGCTCCATTGAGGCGTCACCTGCCCTACCAATAAACCCCCCTCTGCCCCCAGGGCTTGCGGAGGAAGGCGACTCTTCAGACATCAGTGATCCGCCCTTTCCAGTTACACCGTCGCAATCCCCATCACCCTTACTCCATCCAGCCGATAAGAAGCCATCTCAACAAACCCTTGATGTCAAGGTTTCAGTACTGGACGAAGCTTCGTCCCCGCCGAGCCCGTCCATTGTGTCCTCCCCTGCGATTACCCCCACTACCTCCAGTAATACCCGGAGTAAGGGGTTCTTTACCAGACGCAGACCCTCAACGTCAGCGGGGGCCTTGCACGGACCGGAATCCCGCGAATCTTCCGAGCAGCTCCCTATGCCTGCATCGCTGCTGTCTACAGCCAGCTCGGATGAGCCGAATCATAGGGCGCCAACACCACCACCGCCTCTACCATCAAGTCCGGATGCCGGTGCGAATGGCCATGAAAAGAGTCATCAACCACACCACCCACCTGAGCGCAAACCTAGTACTTGGTTCAAGCGAAAGTCGTTTAGATTGGGAGATAAGCGGCCAGCCAGCCAGGCCGGACTGCCCCAAATTCCCCAATCTCCGACGGTTCCCTCGAACCCAAAGGAAGAAGGTTCTTCACATTGGTTCAACACGGCAACCCCTCCGTCGCCTAGAGAGAGGAGGCGGCGTCCATCAGAGCCTGGGATGTTTGATGCGTCCGCATTCCATAATCTAAGTTCAGCGTCACGTCCAAAGACTTCGGGTGGTGGCCTTACTGTCAACGCTAATCATCATCATAGGCATACCCATGATTATGAGAGTTCCTCGCCTGCGTCTCCGTCATCGTCTTTAGGTTCAACCTCACATCTTCTACCGACTTTCCCTGCCACTCCCTCATCCCATACACCGTCCTCCCCCTCTCCTTCAACGCCCTCGCGGAAGTCTCTGGAGAAACCTTCTTCACCGAGGGCCCCTGAGCACAAGAAGTCGTTTTCAAATTTAATCCATCTCAAAGACAAAGCACGAGATCACTCGTCGCTGCGCGCTTCGCCTCCTCCACGACCTGCCACTGCTATTGGGAACGGACGCTCGACTTCACCACGGCAATTACCCCCGGTTCCTCCTCTACCACCATCGTTTGTTGCACCAGGTTCCCCTATACGGGGCATGTATGCGAGCAATGGGCATGCCTCTGTCGATCATGTTGTTATGGCAAATGACAAGGGCAAGATGAAGTCGGAACATCCTGATACCGATGAGCACCCTAATGGATGGGGTACGTTCCCTGGTGCGAATCATAGTTCCGCCAGCACATCCAGTAGCAGCAATACCAGCTCGCATTGGAAGCGAACAAGTCGGAAGTTGAGTCTTACTCTTCCCCTTCTTCATTTCGGCAGGAAGAAAGAGAAGGACAAGGATAAGGATAAAGACAGGGATAAGGAAGGCAAGGGTGCTCCGAGCTCCTTCCCTCATTTTTCTATGCACTCGAAACATTGACCGTGTGTACAACTTTAAGGCAGGATGGACGGTTCTTCAATTTTCTTTGTAGCATTTCATCCGTGGGCAGGTGGGTATCGATGTATGGCTGTCTGTCTATTCGTCCTTTGATGTCGACCATGTATTGCTTTGTTTCGTTAGTCCCCGCGAGGGTGACTGATACACTAATCCAGTATTCCTAGTATTACTACATACCACAAATGCAGTTGTATAATATCAATACCATTATTCTTTCAGCTCTTTAGGGCTAATCCAAGACTACTTCGTGAGTGACTGTCGTTTAACTGTCTTCTAGCCGGGACGTGTTTGTTTCTCTCTTCATTGAAATTCTTGTCATGTGAGACATCGTCTCTAATTGACTGCATCAACATTTCGTTTATCGATACTCAACGATGCTTTCTTTTGCAGTAGTAAGTTCTGAGACTTCAAGTTTGCTTTAGAAGAGTTCACTTCAACTGGACGCGTGACCAAGATCGATCGCGCTACTGTTTTGAATTTCGATCGGGATCGGCCATTTAAGTGCCTTTGCGTTGGGCCGTTATGCATCATGGGGAAACGTACATACATCAAATCTGGTGATGGAAATTTCCAGGACGAAAGCGTCAGCAATTACGACTCGGGTGTAAAGAAAACGCAAAACAGCAGCACCCAGAAAGCAGCTAACTACGGTGGTCGCGCCATCTCGTGCTGCCTATATTTGCCCGTTCTGTGGGTAAAATTCGTCGTTTGAAGACAACTCGAGGTGATTCGATGGAAATGCTGGATCATCTAATCTTTGCGGCTACTTAGACTCCTCAAGTCGTTTATTTGGAGGCTCTTCGGATAGATGAGATGGTTGAAAAGCGGGGTAATGATACCCACTATAATAGCGCACTAGATTTATAGCATAAGTTACGTTTAATAGTCCGTACAGCAGCAATGATGTTGTTATTGCGCGAAGAAAAGCTGAATAGATGCAAAGGCTTCTACATTTATGAGTATTGTGGTGGAGGTTCATAGAGACCCCTGGCCCGCATCTCGTCGATCTCTCTCCGTAAGTTCTCCACCTCCCTCCGGAGTTGAAGTGCAGTAGGATCATCCGGGTTGGAACTCTCGTCTTGGTTCACACTGGATGATGATCCATGAGAAGGCGTAGATGCTACGGCTGTTGACTCAGAAGTTACACTTGACAAAATGATCGGTTGCCTTCCTTTGCGCTGAGGATAAGATTCTACAGAAGAATACTGCTGTCCTGGACGCAATGGCACCAGCAGTAAAGGGTTCTGTGACCCACGAGAACCATATACGTTGTAAGGTTGGGGAATCAAGAGGGGCGCGCCGCTGGTAGAGGAAGGCCATACAGACCGTTGGTCATTCGTGTCCTCATGTTTTCGCCTTTGACGTCTTCGATACATCAAAACACCAAAAACGAGAAGAGTGAGGAAGACAAGTCCGCCAACTACCCCACCCGCGATTGCACTGCCATTGGACGAGTTTGAGGAGGTTTGATGATTATTACTAGATGGATCATCTCCGGTGAACGACCCGTTCCCACCGGAGTCTGTCTGATTTTGATGAGGACTACAGACGAGGGTGCGTAAGGGACGAATTAGGGACATAGATAACCAGACGCACCGTAGATTCATTAATGAAAACATAGCTCCTTGGCCAGGGCTGATCAATAGTCTGTCAGTATCTATGTTTTGCAAAGATCGGTATTGCGTACCTAGCCTGACCGCTAATTGAAGTCCCTTTATTAGGATCGTACGTCAAAGGGAAGACGCCAGCAGAGACATTGGAGCCAGCTTTCGTGTGAACGAGTGAAATAAGGGCATCGCGTACGGCGGTATCATTCGAAGCGCCAGCAGTAAACATAGTCCAGTCTACCCAGTGGTTATTTTGAGGTCCGAAAGGAGAAGAAGTAAGTTAGAACATACGAGATTTGGCTTGGTTGGTAACACTACTGTCATACTGTATCCCATATACACCGCCTTGACCACGACTAAGACGCGCAGACAGGTTTGAAACGCTAACTTACATGAATCAGCCTCATGGGAGTAGAAGATGTCTTGGTTACTACAGATCTGCAAGGGAATTAGCAAGACAAACACGGTAGCATTCTCGCGGTACTGACGCTGGAGTCGACAAGTGCTGTTCCTAACAGTTTGTCCGCAAATAGATTGTATACAAGAGACCAGGATGACGGGTCGACTGCCGCTCCGTAAGTAGAGAGGAGGTGGCCTGTTGAGCCAGCTGCCATCTGCCATTGTTCGACGTAAGTTTTGGCTGTGGACTACTATAAATTAGCACAGGAATAACGAAATCATAGTCTAAGAAGTGGCGCACCGAGTATGCTTCGGCATCTTGGCTCCTTCCTAACGCTTGACTGATTTCTGACATAGCCTTGATGCCAATGATACCCTTAATCACTAAGTTTGTCATATTCGTGTTTCCCAACCCATCTGCATCCGTGCTAGAAGAATGATGTCAATAACAGTGGACAATGGTTGGAGTTACTAAGACGCACTAGCCGTTCGTGCTGAATGTGGAGAAAACAAGATAGTCTGCCCATTGCTTATACAGATCATACTTTCCACCGCGTTAGCTTGATAATCAGATGAAGGCGAAGTGTGACGCACGTATCGTGATATCATTGAATGATCACCAGAAATTCTGGCATGAGCCCAGCCCATGATGAGCATATTTCCTGAATCTGCGGGCTCCATCAGATGAATCCAGCAGTTGAGAGACGCTGTGGGTTACCTTCTAAGGCACCGGATATTGATGGACTATTATTGTCCCCGACAATGGGATACATCAATCCTTGAGACGGGCATCAGAGCAAAGCTCATAGCTCTGTAGAACAGAACAAACCGAGATCTGGGGCAGCATAGATTACAGTATACTGCGAGGATTGCTGATGTCGTAACAGTGGCTCGAGAAGATATCCAGCCCACGTTGTATTGAAATAAAGATAGGCGGGGAAGGTTGCATATAGTATTTCAACAGGATTGACGCGACTACAAGGTATACGTCAACCTGTTGACAGGATACGAGGAGTTTTGAATTACCCACCGCGAATTACCCACATCCTTCATAAACGTCATAACGTCCGATGTATTCCATTGTCCTTTGCTGTCTCTGGACACTGTTATATCTACGGCTAAAGCTTGACGAGCAGCGAGTGTAACAAGATCGACATAATTATTGGAGATCTGGCGGGCATCAGACATGATCTTGTTATCGAGGTCGATAGCTCTTTGCCTAGCGTCGGAGAAATCACTGAAGAAGAAATCGATCTGATGATACATGAGTCTGTAAAATCTATCTGGGCAGAAAGGCACATACTGCGTCGCTGATCGTATTGTATGCGGTCCAAAAGTATGAGCTGCGGTCGCTAATTACATTTGTCGAATTAAGACTAATTACCGGGTCACGGACAAGTCCTATTGCCCAAACAACTGACGAAGCTGTACTAGTGATGTTACTGAGATTGATGGCATGACTGAGCACGACGAAGTGACTGACCAAATATATCAGCGAATGTATGCGTGCAGAATGCCGGCAGCTTACTCTGAAATTGCACGGAAATTTTCGTCTACGGTGTTGAACAAAGCACCGTTGCTTGCAAAATCACCCCGAACAACACGGTCGGTGCCGGTTTCATATGTAGCATTGTTGCTCTAAAATGTCCCTGTCAAAGTCTATAGCTAGGAGATCACAAACAGGCGTACCAAGGGAAATGCGTAGTACACCGTCGCATCTTCAGCTAAGTTGTTTATCTCTTGCATTGATAATGGTGATTGTCGAGCAGCTTTGTGGATTTGCAAAGAATCTGTTTTAGTGGTGCTCCACTGGGCCAAGGATTTATCATCGCCAGAGATCCACTCTACATAGCTCATGGTAAGTGAAGACATCAGTCATGAATGGCACAGTATGCACGCACCAGCACTGATATCTGAATAGAGCTGTATTGAATGTTCTTGTCCATCGTTCGACTCTACATCAATATAAACGTAGGAAAAGGGAAGCGACTGAAGAACGAAGTTTGACGGCTCGTTGTTTAAATCAGTCAAAGTAAACGCTAGATCTCCTAGAAAGAACACACTTCTATTGGACTCAAAAATGTCACATTCACATCCGTTGTGTTGACATGTAAGGAGAATATGGTGCGAGTAGGAGTAACCTCGAAACTCAAGTTCGTGGCAGGTCCAGATTGTCCCCATAATGGGAAGGTCGTGCCGTCGATGCGAATCGATCCACTCCAGCCCAAAGCCTAGAAATTGAATCAGACTATAACAAAGGAAACAACAGACTACAAACGTACCCTGCTCTCAGTCCAATACTGGGGCCATTTGTCAGTGGGATTACTGGCGCGGGTATCGGCGTAGCACTGGAAGTATGGGGAGCGAACGGCCAAAGGAACCGCGGCTGGGTAAAAGGCAGAGCGGACATCAGTTGGACAGGCGAAGCAAACAACTAGAAAAAAGGCGCCGGCGGATAGTAGCATAACCAGTAGGCCCTAGAATAGAAAAGAGAGACTGGTGGTTGGACTTGGTCCCAATATAAATGGACCCGTCACAGGGCTTAAAGTCGTTGCACCAGGCTGTAATGTCGGATAGGATTACACAACAACCTTGAGCGTTCTGGGCATCAATATGTAGCAAAATTCTTCGAAATGATGACTTTGGCTGTATCGCCGTTGCGCCTCTGACGCCTTGAAGAGAGAATGCGAAGAGATCAGAAGATAGTACGACCAGTTGTAGAGGTAGATTGCTAGAAACCAAGTTACCGCGAAATTTATGCCACCTGAACGTGGTCTGTCATAGTAGACCATCAAAAAGATGATCTGACGTTGACAGTCTATAGTATCACGGTAGCAAGAGTCTTTTCCAAATGCACCTCAATCGCGGCGAGGCATGATCGCAGGAACACAGATACAACCAATCACATACAGGCTTTACTCAGGGACTCGGCTTCTGCCGTTACTGGATGATCGGACGCACCTTTTACTTCCTTGCTCTGCGCCGTCATGGGCAAACGTAGACGCGTCGAATCTGACGACGATTTTTTTTCAGGACGAAAGCGACAGTGATTACCGCTCGAGTGTGAAAAAACGCAAAGTAGCACCGAGAAGGCAGCTAACTACGGTGGCCGAGCCATTTAGCGCTGAATATTCAAACGACCACTCCAAATCTCAGCACGTCATCAGTAACGCGGACGAGATCTGTGATGCACTATTGCGATGGTATTCTGGTGCTCATGCGACGCGTGGTATGCCGTGGCGAAAGGAGTACGATCCTAACTTAATGCAGTTGTATAATATCAATACCATTATTCTTTCAGCTCTTTAGGGCTAATCCAAGACTACTTTGTGAACGACCGCCGTCTAGCTGGAACCTGTTATTTTCTCTCTTCATTGAAATTCTTGCCATTATCTGTGATTGACTGCATCAATATTCCATTTATTAACTCTATCAACAATACTTTCTTTTAATGTACTGTAGAATTCTGAGACTTAAGCTAGAGTTGGCTTCGGAGAGTTCAATTTAACTGTACGCATGCCAACGGGGCAGGGCAGGTGCCAACTATGGTCGATCACAGACTCGCGCTACTGTTTGAATTTCGATCTGGATCGGCCGTTCAACTGTCTTGCTTTGCGCCATCATGGGCAAACGTATAGACACGTCGAATCTGACGACGAATTTTTCCAGGACCAAAACGATAGTGATTATGACCCTGGCGTGAAGGAACGCAAAGTAGCAGGACCTAGAAAGTAGCTAGTTACGGTGGCCGAGCCGGGCGTCTAGTGCTGAATATTCGAGCGACCACTCCACTCGTGGCGACAGAACGAGTCTCGCGCTCGTCTTCACGAACATCGTCATGCCTAAGTATATCGTTCTTCACTATGCTTTATATGATGCGGGCTTAGTGCTAGATCTACTTTCGAATACGAGGAATACGCAGGGTGGCCCGACATCAAATTTCTCTGAATCGTCAAGCAGAAGATAAATTTGCAGTCGCTGCAAGTCATTCATTGGCTTTTCGGATTGATGTGATGGTTGAAGTAGGGTAATGACACCTACTATAATCGCATACTAGATCTACAGGAGAAGTTACATTTATTACCGGTACAGCAGCAGTGGTGTTACCACGTGCGAAGAAAGGATTGATGGGTACCAGGGCTCCTACAATTCATGTGTATTGTGGTGGAGGTTCATAGAAATTCCTAGCCCGAATCTCTTCGACCTCTCTCCGTAGGTTCTCCACCTCACTCCGAAGTTGGACCGAAGTACTATTATCCGAGTTGGATCTCCCGTTCTGGTTCACATTTGATGATGGTCTCTGGGAAGGCGTAGATGCTACGGCTGTTGGTCCAGAAGTTGTACTTGACAAGGTGATCGGTTGTCCTCCCTTGTGCTGAGGATAAGGTTCCACGAAAGCATACTGCTGTCCTGGACGCAATGGCAATGAAATTTTCTGTGACCCATGAGGCCCGTATAGGGCGTATGGTTGGGGAATCAAGAGGGGGGCGCCACTGGTAAAGGAAGGCCACATAGATCGTTGGTTCTCCGTGTCCTCATGTTTTCGCCTTTGGCGTCTCTGATACATCAAGACGCCGGAAACGAGAAGGGTGAGAGTGGTAAGTCCACCAACTACACCACCCGCAATTGCACCGACACTGGAAGAGCTTGAGGAGTCGGTTTGATCGTTATTACTAGATGAATTGTTTCTGGTGGGCGGACCGTCCTCACCGGAGTCTGTCTGATTTGGAGGACTACAGACGAGGCTGCGTGAGTTATCAGATAGATTAGGGACATAGGCAACCAGACACACCGTGGAGCCATCAGTGAAAACATGGCTCCTTGGCCAGGGCTGATCGATAGTCTGTTAGCATCTGTGCTTTGCCAAGAGCGGTGTTGCGCACCTAGCCTGACCGCCAATTGAAGTCCCATTATTAGGATCGTACGTCAAAGGGAAGACACCAGCGGAAATATTTGAGCCAGCTTTCATGTGAACTAGTGAAATAAGAATGTCGTGCACGGTGCTATTATTCGAAGCTCCGGCAGCAAACATGGTCCAGTCTAAGCAGGAGCCATTTTGAGGATCCAAAAGAGAAGGGAAAGAATTAAACCATACGAGATTTGGTTTGGTTGGTAATATTACTGTCGTACTGTATCCCATATATACCGGCTTAGGCACGATTGAGAAGCGCACACGAGTTTGAAATGCTAACTTACATGTATCAGCTTCATGGGAGTAGAAGGTGTCTTGGTTACTATAGATCTGTAAGGGAGATTAGCAGGACAGACGCGGTGGCATTCTCGCAGATACTGACACTGGAGTCGACAAGTTCTGTTCCTAATAGTTTGTCCGCAAATAGATTGTATACAAGAGACCAGGATGATGAATTGGCTGCTGCTCCGTAAGTAGAAAGGAGGTGGCCTGCTGAGCCAGCCTCAATCTGCCATTGTTCGACGTACAATTTCGCTGTGGACTACTATAAATCAGCACAGTAATAACGAAATCATAGCCTACGAGGTGGCGCACCGAATATGTTTCGGCATCTTGACTCTTTCCTAATGCTTGACTGATCTCTGACATAGCCTTGATGCCAATGATACCCTTAATCACTAAGTTGGTCATGTTCGCGCCGCCCAACCCATCTGCATCCGTGCTAGAAGAACGATACCGATAAGAGTGGACACTGTTGGGAGTTGCTAGGACGCACTAGCCGTTCGTGCTCAATGTGGAAGAGACAAGATAGTCTGCCCATTGCTTATACAGATCATACTTTCCACCGCGTTAGCTTGAGAATCAGACAAAGGTGATGTGTGACGCACGTATCGTGATATCATTGAATGATCACCAGAAAATTTGGCATGAGCCCAGCCCATGATCAGCATATTTCCTGAATCTACGGGGTCCATCAGACGAATCCAGCAATTGAGAGACGTGGTGGCTTACCTTCTAAGGCACCGGATATTGATGAACTATTATTTCCCCCGCTAATAGGATACAACAAGCCTTGAGACGGGCATCAGAGCAAAGTTCATAACTCTGTAGAACAGAACAAACCGAGATCTGGGGCAGCATAGGTTTCAGTATACTGCGAGGACTGCTGATGTCGTAGCAGTGGCTCGAGAAGATATCCGGCTCACGTTGTATTGAAATAAAGATCATCAGCAGATTGGGAAAAAAGTTTCCGAGGGTTGCGGCGACCACGGTCCGGCAGAATTATTATTCCGAATGTCCAGGCCTTATAAGGTCTTATGGTCAAGTCATAAGCTTGCAACTTTCTCGTACGCTAGTGGGAACCCATCGTAATGATTATCTGGCATTCGATACTGTACAGGATTATTGTCGGCTCGTATAACACTACTAGAAGCTCAGTATGATGCAGTCTGACTCACACAGACTGGTTGTTAAACGGCACTAGTGATTCTATTGGCATATAACTGTGCTACAAGTCAGCAAATCCCGTATCTTCAACGTCAAAGTAGCCCGACTCTACAGATGCACCGGAGTCGGAATCGGCACCATCTTCAGAAAAACCTTCACTGTCCCCGCTGTCTTCGGAGCATTGATCCTCGCCACCATCTTCATCGTCTTCCTCTGTCTCTTCACCCACAGAAGCTTCATCATCTCGCTCGTCGTTTCCCATTTTGTCTGTGGTCTCGGCTTCTCTTCTGCTATCATTGTCTTTGAGATTCGGGTCAGCACCGTGTCCAATGCCACCACCAAGATAGCGCATGCACATGTCTCTGTCAACAAAGCTTGACCACAAGATGAGTCACCAGTTAGCTAGAAAGGCCCATTCAACTCACATCATAACATAGTAATTCACCCAATCTTCGTCTTCTCTCGGATGTCTCGCAGCTGATGGGGAAAAATCAAGAAGTGTTCGAGTACGACCAGATGAAAACACAGGAGCCAAATGACATGCTCGGAGAACCAGGGACGGATCCAGAAAACCGAAAGCACCCTCATCATCTACAGGTACAAATCCGATTTTGGGAAGGCGAGCTCTCTTGAATCCCCATCTATAGCCCGGCTCTGTCCCATACCATCGAACCCACAGGAACTCCATGTTCTGGACAGCATGGCTACAGGCCCCAGGTCCTGTATGGCATACCTGTACATGGAAAATGCCAAGGACTCGAGCGTACCAGAATGGGTGGGCATGAGCGCCAGTCTCGGGAGAAACCATCATGACATCGCTATGTGTCCGAGGGTTAATCGAATCTTGATCACGTCGCATATCATATGAGGTATAATTGATTCTCATTGTTTTATGAGCGTATATTCTGTTGCCGATTATGTGAACAGATGCCCGCTGCACATCAGAGTATGTCTCGTCATCGCCATCAAAATCATGGCCAAGCAAGCGGGTGAGTAAATGATTCTTGAGCTTGAAAATAAATCCCTGTAGCAAAACCCTGCCGTGAAACATCAAGTCGAAATAAACTCTGTGTACTCACAGTCTTAGCAGGATCTTGGCCATTTTGGTGAACGAAGGAGATGATATCATGTCGGTATTTTCGAGACTCCGATATAATATGATGAAGCTCGGCGCAGCCCGATTTGCGTGAGTCCTTCTTTGAATATTTTATTGGATAGACATTTTCCATGCCACGCACTGTACCAAGCTGGCGTCGCAAATGTCGCCGTCGCTGCTCATGGTTGGCAATTTGTTTTATGGCCCAGCTTTTGTTTGTCCGAGCGTATGATGCCTTTACCGTGCGATGTGCTAATTCTCCCTATGTAATAGTATTAGTCCGAAGTTGTCTTCCAGAGTTTGAGAGGCACTACAAACTGTCTGTGTTGAGTATGAATCGGTTGTACCAAACATGGAGATTGTGGGAGCATAGTCGGCAAGGGCATGGAATTTGTATGTGTTGATGTTGAGCTGCCGCTTTTGTGGTCCTGGTTGTGGATTTGGTACTGGGACTGGCGGTGGCTGTATTTCATTGTTGCGTGACGCTTCGGCCTCAGATTTTTTTGCAGTCCTTCGTACTCGATTGTTGACTTCTCGAGGAAGCTCCACGGTGTCAAAGTCCTTTGACCAATCTCGGAATTGACGAAGCTCTTTTCCTAGGGTGGTTGAAGTGTTCTTGAGTTGCTCCAGGGTTAAGTCAGTATGCATCCGCAGCTTAGCAAGAGCATGCCATTCAGCGAGACGAAAAAATAGTGTCAAAAGAAAGGAGTTGTATGGTTCATCGAGTAGACCATCAATGACCGGAATTAAATTCTGCAGTCCATCAGGATATATCATTTAGAAATGATGAAGGCAGCGCACCTGGAGAATGTCCTCAAAATCTCGAGCCCCTAGCTTCTTCATTTCAGACACATTGTCCGCAAACTTTCGTATGGTATCGACACCGAATGTTGGAATCTGTCGGAATCTGAGAAAAGACATTAATTGAGACTTGCATTGAGACAGGGATTACTACATGAATACATACCGTTCATCAAAAGTCTCTACCAGCTGTGCCTTTTTAGTTTTACCTGCTGCATAGAGGACACGGATGAAGTGAACGAGAACTGCCTTGAACACGCCTAGTTCAAACTCGTGCATTTGATCTACGACCAGCATCTGAAAGGGATTAAACATTAATCCCAGTCGCTCCACAAAGGCATTCTATCATAATAGAGTTAATTGTTGTTGAGTTAAAATACCGGTAACCAGATAAACCCACCATGGTCGGAACAATAGACTGAGGTTTACATAACCTCTCCACCGCTGCACTACCAACTGCATACCCTTTATTGAAGATAAAGTCACACGCCCTTGTTATCTCGTCAAATAGATATGTCCGAGCAAGACGAAAACGTAGCTTCAGATCGTAAACGAGACCCATTTGATCAGCTTTCTTCTTGGGAACAAGGCAGCGAGGACATAGACATGTCCCATTGTCTCGGATATTTGCAAGGAGTACTCTAAATTGTATGTAAGCAGTACTCAGCCATGAAAAGAATTAAAGCATACTTCTCAGGGTAGTCAGCTGAATAGGTGAATATTCGAGGGTATACACGACGATAAACACCATCAGCACATTTAAGAACAATGCCGTGAACATAGGCATGTACAAAATCGGCATCCAGAAGGAGTTTCCATGCCTCATGCATGAGTTCGCGCCGACAGTGGGTCAGCAAGGTCTTCCGTTGATTCGCACTGATGCTGAGTGTATGGAGGAAGTCAGATATTGAGTCTGGAAGCTAAGGCAAATTCTGTAAGTTGCCGGAATTAATCTCAGTAGAGAAAGGAACAAACCGAAGGGAAAAATGCTGTTTGATGACATGCACCCGAGTTTGGCTTTGCACGGATATATTTTGACAAATTACCAAAGAACATGTACAAAGGCCATGCCTTGGCGGTCCCAAAGCTAGCGAGGTGAGTCGCATCAGACCAAAACATCAATGCCGCAATAACTTTCTCCAGTTTGCATCCAGGTTCATTTGCGGCACGTTGGAGGTCTCGCTGTGCATTCAGCCACATATCCGAAGTGTATAATTCATCGTATATTCGTGTTTTGTTCCCGGTGAGTGGAGATACAAATATACGCCGAAATGGAGAGAAATGAAAGAAGTGTGCTTGAGCATCAGTGAATGCCGCCTTGATGACCTCTACTAAAGGACGGTACCGAAATCCCGGAACTGAAAAGATGTATCCACCAGTGGCCTGGTCTCCACCAGTAGGTATCTTGATATCCACAGTAGCCTCGCGCCATCCATCCTGTGACAAAGAAGGCAAGTTAATGGCATCGTCGAGTTTCTGATGCTCTCTACCAACATCAAATTTGAATCTGGAGTTAAAATCATCGGCCTGGAAGTCTGGTGCACGAATAACATCATTAACAAGGCGATTAACCTCGTTTTCAGACTTCAAATTACTCCCAGAGTTGACCCATTGCATGAGGCGATACACACTCATGCTCAAGTAAGGGTATGGAGGTGGTGGTAGCACTGCACTGGCTCCTTCAGATGTCGGAGATTCATGCTCAGTGGACTGGGGAAAGTTGGCAAGGTCCTGCGGTGAAACCAATGCCTCAGGATCATAAGATGGTCGATTTGGAAAGAAGCGGAAGATGTGGAATGCATTGGTCACGGTCTTGAAAGCATCATGGACAATAAGGCGCACTCGAGGGATGATGGGTGTTGGTTCGTCAGAAGTAGCAGTGACTACTGCAGGTTCGGCTTCAGGGAGTTTGTCAACAAATCGATGAGGAAGTCGGTGGACACTGCTGCGGGTGTGCTGGTACAGGCAGAGTACCTGTAGGTGGAAATGGAAATGCTGCTGCTTCTGGAATATCCACATCTTGGTAGTCAGTTGCCTGATAATTAGCAGTGTTAGGTTATAAAGAAGGATAATATATGTTGAACATACCTGAACACTGGTCCCAGCATATACCGTCTCCAAATTATCCAGTGCCAGTGACCCTTCCCCCCCTCCCACAAGATTAACAGCATCATCCAAATGCCTATGCTTCCTGCGCTTTCGGGGTTTGTCCAGTGTCACTTGTGTCCGTAGTTGAATAGTAGCTTTGCAGTGGTTCTTGTGAAGTGAAAGTCCTTTTGATGTACTGAATTTTCGGCCACACCCTGCTTCAGCAGGAACACAGGAAAAAGGGAGAATGAGCTCAGACATTAGGAAGATCAAGATGAGAAGTGAGACGAGGTGCATTGTATGAGAAAAGAGTATACAGTGTGACTAGCGGTCTTATAAGTAAATTCATTGGGTCCAACTCGGAGTTGGAGTTAGAGTAGTAGAATACAGGCATCTCACGATCACCAGATTAACGCGTCGGAGTGGCTGTGATACACCACGTGATAAGTGTTGATCACTCACGGCTCATTTGGAACTTTCCTAGTTTCCCTCATCATGAGGGCCCATTGCGCCCGACACGGACCTACAAGGCCTCTGGACTTCTAGAACTACATTTTTCTCTCTCCGATGTGGACTGTTCTTCCGAATCGGCAGTCAACTTTTTCACTATAAATACCCATGTCCTGTCGACATCCTGGCCAAACCACTAGCATCAGCAGCAACAATGGCATCACTTCAAGAATCACAAATTCCCAACTTGCCTGGATCTTCTCAGCTGTCCCACTCAAACATTGGTCTTCTGAAGCGGCGCATTGCAGAGTTAGAAGAAGAAGTTGTCGTGTTGAAGGGTACTCCCCAAGTCAAACATCAGTGAGTGTCTTTATAGCTCTCTTCTTAGTATCGGCTCTATATATTTCCTTAGGGAATCATTCAAGTCGATGGGGCGTGCGCTTCCTCGTATCATGTCCCCATTTGATAGTGTCCGGAGTGTCATAGACGAGAAGGTCCGGCGCCAACAATTTGAAGATGAATCATCTTCAGAGGATGATGATTCTGTTATTCCTACATTAGAGTATGTTTTTCATTGATATTTCAAGAACTGTTGACAATGTCTCATATAATACAGGCAAGACAGACTGCATCGAGGCTACAAGGCAATGGTTGACAGTCTGGGTCCCCGTATCGAAAGGATTCTCCTGGGCAATGAGACCACCGCTGGCGAATTTAATGACATCTGTACCTCAGTAAGCCTCATATTGAGTTATTAGTGTCTGATAGTCATCGATTTCAATTGAAGCTCAGCAACAGTGCTAGCGCTGCCAGAACCGCTGACACTCATTGTCTCCTGGTTAACGTGCCTGAGTGGATAAATCGCTCAATAAAACTGACAGATATGCAGGAGGAATTGTTGGATACCCAGAGTCGTATTGGTCGTGGTTTCGACCATTACATCACTGGGGCTTTTCTTTGTCCTATCGAGTATGATTGGTCAGATCCGGAGTACGTTGCATGACCCCTCAACAATGTATATTGGCTTCTCATCTTTTCTAGTGTACGTGAAGCAATCAGGAATGGTGATCCACGGTACCCAGTTACTGCAGGATCCTGGCCTCGATTCCTGTTTCCTGACCCTGAGAAGGACCACACTGACAGCGATGAAGGTTTTGCACAGGCGCCAATCCTTCAGAAGGTCACTCAAATTTCTATCTCATTTTTAACCGATTCTTATCTATATTCTGGATCTTTATAGGCTTGGAAATGTCTCATGACATCGCCACGATCTGCAGATGAGATTGATCTCAACATGCCAGCTTCTCGTGTCAAACGACAGAAGACAAATTTGCAACACTGTGTAGCTAATAATATTGGCTTGAAGTCAGTAACCGCACGCAGTATTGCATACGTGGCTGTACAAGTTGGGTTCTTTGATGTTTTATCTAGGGTTGTATGCTCATCTTAGTTATATAGCTTCGGATCGCATTCACACAGAGCGGCTGGCAACAAGTTGATGGAGATTTCGACCATCAGGTCTTCTTTAACAACATCATCGATTACTTTGAGGATACCCCTGGACCTATTGCGGCGGCAAAGGCAAATGCTGTGTTGGAATGGTGGACCAAGTGATTCTCCCATCTGTCGCAAGATTCTCTACTGATGTTCCATTCACTAGTAGTGTATTCAAGACAGGAAAGACTCGACTTTCCCAGTCCCTTCCTGATGGCGGCTCTGTAAAGCGACTGGCAACAAAGAGGGATGAGCAGGAACGAGGGGAACATACAGTATAAATTTTAGTCCGAAATAATGTACATTTTGTTCCCATGATAATGCATGTATCATTTCCAAATCTCTCCGTGAATGACAATGAGAATAGTGCATACAGCAGTCCCCAAATGATGACAATATATCTCTGATATTACAGACTCGCTATAAGGGGGTGCTTGTGTTATACTCGCCTATGACATTAAGTAACGGTACTGAAACCTTTCAAAGCCTGACATGTGTTCCTGACATTGGGAATGCTCGTAAGGATACATGTAGGATATCATTTCTTCACGCTTCATATGGGCATATAAGGCCGGCGCAATTATTTCGGATGTTGCCATGCATTTCGAGCATTGCCATGGGCTTATACGGCCGTATATATTTTTGTTCAATTCGCTGATGATAGGCGGGGAAGGTTGCATATAGTATTTCGACAGGATTGACGCGACTAAAAGGTATACATCAACCTCTCGACAGGATACGAGGGATTTTGAATTACGCACCGCGAATTACCCACATCCTTCATAAACGTCATAACATCCGATGTATTCCATTGTCCTTTGCTGTCTTTGGACACTGTTATATCTACGGCTAAAGCTTGACGAGCAGCGAGTGTAACAAGATCCGCATAATTATCAGAGATCTGACGGGCATCAGACATGATCCTATTATCGAGGTCGATAGCTCTTTGCTTAGCGTCGGAGAAATCACCGAGGAAGAAATCGATCTGGTGATACATGAGTCTGTAAAATCTATCTGGGCAGAAAGGCACGTACTGCGTCGCTGATCGTATTGTATGCGGTCCAAAAGTATGAACTGCGGTCGCTGATTACACTTGTCGAATTAAAACTAATTACCGGGTCACGGACAAGTCCTATTGCCCAGACAACTGACGAAGCTGTACCAGTGATGTTACTGAGATTGATGGCATGGCTGAGCACAACGAAGCGACTGACCAAAGATATCAGTGAATGTGTGCGTGCAGAATCCCGGCAGCTTACTCTGAAATTGCACGGAAATTTTCGTCTACGGTGTTGAACAAAGCACCGTTGCTTGCAAAATCACCCCGAAAAACACGGTCGGTGCCGGTTTCATATGTAGCATTGTTGCTCTAAAATGTCCCTGTCAAAGTCTATAGCTAGGAGATCACAAACAGGCGTACCAAGGGAAATGCGTAGTACACCGTCGCATCTTCAGCTAAGTTGTTTATCTCTTGCATTGATGATGGTGATTGTCGAGCAGCTTTGTGGATTTGCAAAGAATCTGTTTTAGTGGTGTTCCACTGAGCCAAGGAGTTATCATCGCCAGAGATCCACTCTACATAGCTCATGGTAAGTGAAGACATCAGTCACGAATGCCACAGTATACACGCACCAGTATCGATATCTGAATAGAGCTGTATTGAATGTTCTTGTCCATCGTTCGACTCTACATCAATATAAACGTAGGAAAAGGGAAGCGACTGAAGAACTAAGTTTGACGGCTCGTTGTTTAAATCAGTCAAAGTAAACGCTGGATCTCCTAGAAAGAATTCACTTCTATTGGACTCAAAAATGTCACATTCACATCCGTTGTGTTGACATGTAAGGAGAATATGGTGCGAGTAGGAGTAACCTCGAAACTCAAGTTTGTGGCAAGTCCAAATTGTCCCCATAATGGGAAGGTCGTGCCGTCGATGCGAATCGATCCACTCCAGCCCAAAGCCTAGAAATCGAATCAGACTATAACAAAGGAAACAGCAGACGACAAACGTACCCTGCTCTCAGTCCAATACTGGGGCCATTTGTTAGTAGGATTACTGGGGCGGGTATCGGCGTAGCACTGGAAGTACGGGGAGCGAACGGCCAAAGGAACCGCGGCTGGGTACAAAGCAGAGCGGACAACAGTTGGACAGGTGAAGCAAACAACTAGAAAAAGGGCGCTGGCGGATTGTAGCATAACCAATAGGCCCTAGCAGAGAAAAACTGGTGGTTGGACTTGGTTCCAATGTGAGCGGGCTCGTCACAGGGCTTAAAGTCGCTGCAGCCTGGGGCTCTCACCTATAAGAATGTCGAACAGGATTACACAACAACCTGGAGCTTTCTGGGCATCAATATGTAGCAAAATTCTTCGAAACGATGACTTTGGCTGTATCGCCGTTGTGCCTCTGACGCCTTGAGGAGAGAGTGCAAAGAGATCGGAAGATAGTACGACCAGTTGTACAGGTAGATTGCTAGAAACCAAGTTACCGCGAAATTTATGCCTGAATGTGGCCTGTCATAGTAAACCATCAGAAGGATGATCTGACACTGACAGTAGTATCACAGTAGCAAGAGTCATTTCCAGATGCACCTCAATCGCGGCGAGGCATGATCGCAGGAAAACAGATACAGGCAAGTCAACTTTCGACCACTACCTCGTATCAGTCCTCCTGTCTTGTTTCGATGGTGGTGGTAAGAACACCTCCAGCCGCCGCTACGGTGCTGCGACGGAGATTGTTCCCACTGCTTGCGTTTCGGTCTCGTTTCGATGGTGGTGGTGAGTGTGTGACATCGATACCAATACTAGGATTACGATCGCAGCGCATAGGAAAGCCATTGTTCGACTGCTAACCTCTTCCCATTCGCTCGCCGTTGATGGTCTGAGCGGCGTCAACCTCCAGTGCCTCGAAATCTACGATTTTGCCGCTACTGTCAAATACACATCGAGGATGAACTTCATGCTCTGTGGCACTGTGTTGCATCGCCGAAGACCTGTGGCTTGCGTACTCAGGTTTTTCACGACGTGTTTGCCCTTGCTCCAGACAATTTTTGGTCCCACTTGCAAAACAGTGTCGTCCACAGCTACTGTCGCACGTTTGTTCATGAGAATGTCGACCTGATATATCGTTTCGATAAATATGTTCATGGTATATTCCTTGTGTTTGCAGAGGTTCCACTGCTTCGTTAGTACTAGTACTATCATTTAGGAGGCACACGTTGAGCTTGTTTATATTTCGTGCCACACAAATATACTCTAACCCGTGAGACGCACTCAACAGTGTGACTACAGCGCATGGCTTTACTAAGGGACTCGGCTTCTGCCGTTACCGGATGATCGGACGCACCTTTTAATTTCTTGCTCTGCGCCGTCATGGGCAAACGTAGACGCGTCGAATCTGACGACGATTTCTCTCAGGACGAAAGCGACAGTGATTACCGCTCGAGCGTGAAAAAACGCAAACCAGCACCGAGAAAGCAGCTAGCTACGGTGGCCGAGCCATCTAGCGCTGAATATTCGAACGACCACTCCAAATCTCAGCACGTCATCAGTAACGCGGACGAAATCTGTGATGCACTACTGCGATGGTATTCTGGTGCTCACGCGACGCGTGGTATGCCGTGGCGAAAGGAGTACGATCCTAACTTAGGTCGAGAGGAACGCGCACAAAGGGCCTACGAAGTAAGTTTTTCTACGTGCCTTCTTCGCATTCTTAGCGCTTAAGATGTAGGTATTGGTATCAGAACTGATGCTACAGCAAACTCAAGTTGCCACTGTCATCCCATACTTCAAGTCTTGGATGTCCAAGTAAGTCTGGCACAGCGGTCGCTCAAATCATCGCTCATATTTACAGATTCCCGACCATATACGACCTTGTGCGTACTCTCCCTGTCGATATCAATCTATTTACGCGGTTGGAGTAGGCGGCTGCTACTATTGACGATGTCAATGCTATGTGGAAGGGCCTCGGATATTATAAGCGTGCTAGTCGCCTACTCTCTGGGTCTCAGATAGCTGTCGAGAAGTTTAAAGGTCTGCTACCGGACAACGCGCGCGATCTGGAAACGCATATTCCAGGTGTTGGACGATATACCGCAGGCGCTGTCTGTTCTATTGCGTATGGAGAGCGCGTTCCTGTCGTGAGTCTGAGGCTATCAAAACGTCCTAATAAGCCACAAACTGAAAAACGGTTTATAGGTGGATGGCAATGTGCATCGTCTGCTTAGTAGGCTCCTTGCGCTTCATGCGTCTCCCAAAGCAGCAACCACTCTTAATATTCTATGGGCAGCAGCGACTGCGTTAGTTCAAACTGAAAACAGTGGTAAAGTCTTCCAATGTTTAGCTATGAAACATTTGTTAAGACTGCGTAGGTAAGGGCCAAGAATCCGATGATTCCATGGTACGAAATCGGTACCCAGGAGACATCAATCAAGCTTTAATCGAGTTGGGAAGCACGGTTTGCAAAGTCCGTGCTCCCGATTGTGAGCAGTGCCCGCTACAATCACAATGTGCAGCATACCAGAGCGAGGTCAAGGCATGTTAACACATTTTTGCATGTACTAGTATCTGATCCTGCACACAGTCAGTTCCGCTCCAGCAGGACATCGAGGATCTCTGTACTTTGTGTGATCCACGTTCCGAGTGTGGCGTCATTGCATATCCTATGAGGGCTGAGCGAAAAAAGCCTCGAGTGGAAATTGACCTTGTAAACGTGATGGAATGGCGTTCCAAGTCCGATCCAGAAAACAGGCAGTTCCTTCTTGTCCGTCGGCCGAGTGAAGGTTCGCATTGTTAGATAAGAGCCGTTGTTTCATATCTAACCAAGTACCATGATAGGGCTGCTCGCCGGATTGTACGAGTTCCCCACAGAAGCGGATATTTCTGGAACATTATCAGATGCTCGCATTGGAGAAATTCTTCAGGCTCAGCTCTCTACCTTGTTCCAGTCGCCTATCCGGGTCCCCCGGTCCACTGAAAAGAAACAGTCCGACGCATCATACACAATAATCAAAATTCAGCCAGCAGGCGATGTCGTACATGTCTTCTCCCACATCAGAAAAACATACAGGGTGCAGTGGGTTATAATCGAAGGGGGAGATGAACCACCGGAGGCTGCAATGCCTCAGAGGCCCTCCCGCGGTCGTGAAAAGGCTAGAATGTGGAAGTCTTTGAACGAGGTATCTATCTCAAAGTAAGTACGAGCTATCACGCGGTCACAATAGCTCTGACTCCCCATCAGTGTCGGAAAGAGCACGAGTAAGATATGGGATCAGGTGAAGACTTTGTGGGAGTGACCATATAAATTTACGTATCATACCCATCCGCTTGACCTGCTACTAAGACCATCTACCGACGTGCCTGTAGCCACTTGATCCAAAAATCCAACATTTTCGTTCACCGGAAGGGCCCTCCCCATATCCAAAACCACAATTTTCCCATCCCGTGAACTGATGCACACACGTCCTGTGCCCTCGTCCCACGCAATCGTGCCCATGCCCACCATCCTTATCCGCTGTAGGATTTCGTCCGGTAGGGTGATGGATAGGTAAACGGGGATCGGCCGCCAGGTTTCCATAGCGTATCTGCGCAACAAAGGCTCTCTCACTTCTCGAAAGCCGGAGATGTAGGTCGGGTGAGGCCGTTTCTTGTTCAGGTAACGCCGCAGCTCTGCGATGCTCTGGGTTTGGGTGGTGTCGTCGTAAAGGGTTTTGTAGACTAGAGCGCGGTGTATACCGGGCAGGACGTCGTACTGCTCCTTGTCATTACGAGACTGCTGGGTGAACGAGTTTCCTTCCACGGTGTAGTAGACGTCGTCGGCTCGGTCGCTCATGGGCATCATCGTGTAATGAACCAACCCGGGAGGGTTGCTCGTCTGTATGAAGATGGAGATGGGCGGAGGATCGTAATTAAAGCTCTGGAAATAGTTCGGATGGCCGGGAATGTAATCCATGGACTGGGAGTTGTCCGATATCTGGAAGGAAGGGATAAAACCACGAACTTCCAGGCGCCGCGTCTCGTCAGGCTCCTGATTGTGTTTGCCGAATTTGGGCATGCGATAGATTTGGGCGAAATGTTCGTTCTCGAGAGAGGTTTGGATGACTAAAAACTGGTTCTGTCTGGGGATGACGCGGAGAGCTCGGATGCGAAGGTGCTACAAACAGATGTAGATTAGCGTTGAAGTCACCTGGCAAGGAGAAACACACTAACTCGCATAGTATGGGGAGACTTGCAGACCGCAATATGTGGCAGTGCTTCGCCTTCTGCTAGCAGGTTGGAAAAAACGACCGTGGCGGGCTTTTGAACGAATGCGACGAGAGGCACGTCGTTGATCGAGAAAAAGCCCACGTCGAAAATGGGGGACTCGCACGCGTACCAATCGGCCCACGTCAATGTCAGCGGTAGATTCGCGGTGTCCTTCAACTGGTCCATTTTGATGTACGACCATCGCCAGATCCATCGGACGGATGCGGTGCCAGGTGTACGATTATAATCGATTTCGGACAAATCAACACTGTCGTGCAAAAACGTTAATAAATGCTGCATGTCATTTGCAAGTTGGTTCTTACTTGTTATCACTGTATCCCAGGCCGTATGCTCGATAGACATATCCAATGAATATACATGGCTCTTTGTTGTAGGGCATGAACCTAGCCTGGAGCTGGAAAGCCCGATGGTGGAGGTTCGTGGAAGAGATGAGACGAAAGACCATCTGGTCAGGACGATCTCCGCAGAGCTCGAACAACGCAAGAACATGCGTCTCACTCTTCCCTGCAGCAACAAGATACTTTCCCCCTGGAAGCAGCTTCATGTCGTACGCCACTCCGCTGAGGAAAATCGTGTTGGCGTTGAAGGCCCTCGTAAAATCGGATCTCCAGTTATCGTCGGCTGAGGATGTCTGGGCTAACAGGCGCTCCGGCTCACAGTCCCGAGGACTGAAACTGAATCGCTTGTCGTGAAAGTATGGAATGGGCCTTTGGAGGCAGTTCAAAAAGCGTTTCCAGATGGTGGACTCGTGGGTGAGGACGAAGAACGCTCTGTTAAGCTGCGAGGCAAACACAGTGAGTTGACGCGTCGTGCTCCATCTACGTCGCGAAAGAAACCCACCCTGCGCAGACGGATGATGTCTGCCACGGACAAGTATATAAAAATCTGGTCCACCAAAAGGTCGAACGGGAGTTGACATATAAAACAATTTGGGTTCTTCTGGAAACCCATGTTCAAACATGGTGATGAAGTCGACCAAACTCCGGGCACTTTTTCGGCCCTGGAAGGCTTGGAGGTGCTTGGGATCGGGCCTGCCAGTGGTGACTCTGGTAGGCGGAACCGTATAGGTTGTCCTCGTCCGGGTTGCATGAGACTGAGAGGAGAGAGAAATAGAGGTTCGATGAGAGAAATTTGCTGCAGAGGTGTATCGCCATGTTACTTGAAGGGCTCGTCCGCATAGCAACCTTGTCTACTTAATACAAGGAAAGTTCAAGTTCAACGTTTACCGTTTTGGGCGTCTACTTTGCGATCAAAAAACCCCCGATCTGTCACCGTTGAATATGGTCATCTAAATATTGCGGTAAGTATGAGTCTTGTTAGATGAGAAAAGTTTCAATCGAACGTTTTCTACAGTTCTGGGGTGATAAGAAAGTCGAATGTGTCCTTCTCTCTCTGGGTTTCTGGCAAGGCTCATGATAAAGAGCACAAGCACCTAGTGCTCGAGACAAGAAGTTTTCAACAAAGTCACCGGCGATTGAAATATGGGAAGCAGAAACTTGGACAACAACGAATGCAAATAGGGACGAGTTTAAGCCTGAGGTCTATTGGTTCCGTTCAGGCACAGGGGAAAAGAAGTCTAGTGTCGGGATGGTCCATATCTTCAGAGTAGGGTTATATTTTTGCGTAATACATATCCAGGCGCTACTTGACTATTCCATGTCACAGTACTGTTATGGGATAATGTCTTGAACTTCATTCCCACTGCGCTTCGAACATAGTATCGGAATTGGTGGCATTCCATGCTAGGTCGTCATATATACCTCCTCTGGCACCCCCGTCATTGCCACCCTCATGATACACACCCCCCTGGAGCTCTTGGACGGTGTACGTATGGTTGTCGACGATCTGCGGCACCTGTCTGTATGCCCTCGATTCTATATTGCCGTGGCGTTCTTGGTTGCTGTAGGGTACCGGGATAGCGGGTACAGCAGTCGTCGGTCTTGCATAGGTTCGAGGTGGTCGTGGAGCTTGGTGGAGCGTCTCAGGCCCTGGATATCCTTGCGCACCGGTGACGCCTTGAAAGGGGATGGCGCTCTGGATGGCAGTGTCACGGGTTGCAGTTGCTCGAACGGTGGAGGCGTCGGCGACGTTCTTAGAGCTGCTTGGAATGCTGGAGACATTCTTCTGCCTCTTGCTCCCATTCCTACGGCCCTTCTTTGGCTTGCTATCGATGGGTTGGAAGTCGTCATCAGCATCGGGATCTTCATATGCGACCCTCTTCTCTCCTCGACCTGGCCTATATAGGGTCTGCTCGCTCTGAGTCTGGAGATTAATTTTATCAGTAAATGCACAGGGTAGTACCAAGCTACATTACCTTAGCACTTTGCCCAGTGCGCATTTGACTGCTCTGTTCGTCGTGAGGACCATCCTGTGTAGGTTTTACATCGCGCATTGTTTTCATCCCATCTTCCGCCCCCTCAGCCCGTTTCCGTGCACGATCCTCCGTCTCCCTGATCCTTTTGAGCAGTGCTCGTCTTGCATAGTCGTATGCGGGATCACCGATGCGTCTGGCGGGATCCTTGCGATCACGCTTGCGCTTGATTGGGGAGAACTGTGGTAATGAGATGCCGGCCATCGAGCATAAAGACACGTCGTGGTTGCGGATGAAAAGGCGGAATACACATCTCAACGGTGATATTGGAACGTCGCGGCGACGGTCGAAGGATGGTCGGTGAAGAACATCTGGATGGTCGTTGACGAACGTCCGTGCCTGGGTGCTAGCAAGATCTCACGGACAGAAAGGGGGCGAATGTCATATAAGGAATGGTCTGGCGTTGCCAGAGATGAAACTTGGTCGTTCATGGCGCCAGTAAGATGACTGGGAGGGATTGATTGCTGAGGATTGGTTTCACAGCCAAGTCATCTGTTGTACTTTATTTGCCGATCGCTTAACTTGGCTTTGTACGACGACTATCTAGCACCCAGAATCTATGTTCGTCCAAACCACTCCCACCACGTTCATTACAATCCTCTGGAGGTCTCTTTCTATTTTTCGT
Organism: Armillaria novae-zelandiae; assembly: GCA_030435655.1. NCBI lineage: Eukaryota > Fungi > Basidiomycota > Agaricomycetes > Agaricales > Physalacriaceae > Armillaria > Armillaria novae-zelandiae. Next base: position 18,381 of record JAUEPR010000226.1, on the reverse strand, counting down.
CTCCTCTCGGGATTGTGCATCGCGATATCAAGCCTGAGAACCTCCTCTGCTCGCTTGACAATTCGACAATCAAAATCATCGACTTTGGAATCTCCAAGCCCTTTCCTCAAGGCCCACTCAGTAAGTACGAGCCATTAAAGGAACGACGGGTCATAGTCGGCTTTCTTGACTGGGCAAGTCTGAATTCTCACGTTGGAGCACACAATGCTTTCTGGTATCCTCATTCATTTGTATCTCTATGGTGCCGTAGATCTTTCCCACCGTGATGACCTCAAGTCCTTGGCCTACATCGCCCTTTTCATTCTTCGTGGACACCTGCCTTAGAAACCTCGTCCACGCGAGGGATATCGGCTGCGCTCACAAGAGATTGTCTGAAGGCTTTCCCGTCGAATTCGGTGACTTGCTCGGCTACAGCCATTCCCTCGATTACAATCAGCCTTCCGATTACGGGATGTTTAGGCGCTTATTTGCGAGTTTGGCTGGTGAAGCCTCCGATGGGCAATTCGACTGGACGCCTTGCTACCTGCAAACTGTGAAATTTATCTTAGATGAGTGCAACGTTGAGACTCCGTGCGAAGACGAAGACCACGGGTACGATCCTGGTGAGGAAAGCTACTTTGGGATGGATCTTGACATGTGGGACCTACCTCAAGGAGAGCAGGAGCCTTACTCCCAGAGCAGGAGGCGGATCTCGATAACTCTATCCCCCTAATCGCAGAAGTACTAGAGTGAACCAGTAGTTGTTGGTCTTTTTTTTCGTTATGAAAGCGCTGAGCCCAAGCTTTTCCCAGGTTGGAGTAGCCTCGTCCCTTATCAACAGGCACGAATAAAAGCATACGCAGCTTGCCATTACGGATCATTAACAAATAAAGCAGAAGAGCAATCGAACTAAGAGTAACCCAATAAAAGTACTGAAAATCAATCGCAGGAAACCTTTTATTTAATTGAATTCTTCTTCTGTCGCCAAGTCACGATCAATAGATGGAACTTGAAGCTTGCAAGGACAGGACTCACCACACGGAGACGCATTTGATTGAGCTTGTCCATCCTGATGTGATTGTTAATAGATCTGCATAATCCAAAAGTTGAACAACGCTCTGAACATATTGGACCGGGAGATTACTTACTCCCTGAGTGTCTCCGCATTTAAGGGATACTCCGAACCACCGAGCATCGCTGACCTGAATTTTACCGTCCTCTTCTCCTTGACATAGGTGAGCATGTCCACAGGAATCTCCATCGTCTTGGAAACCTCGCCTTGTAACCCTCCACCGTCCTCCACCGTAAACCAGATAGTGGTAACGGGCAGAGCTCCTTTGTAGGATTGCCGAAAGGCAGTATCGCATTTCCTGGTCCTCTCAGGCGTATCTTCCCTAGAAATTTTCTCGATTTTACTGTACGCGACCATCTGTTCGGGATTGTCATCCTTCGGTCCGCCAGAGAGGAGTCGCTGCAAGTATGAATTGAGGTCGGCGGGTTGGAGGGTGCAGTGAACGTGGATGAAGTGCGTCCGTGCATTTTCTGGCGCTGCTGCGAGGTCGAGGTGGAGGATTATGGCGAATATGAGGTATTCCATGAGAGCGGGGACTGCGAGGGAGCGTTCGGCGAGTTTGAGGGTGGTACAGTGCCCTGGCCCACAGTCGGCTTTGTGCTTGCGCCAGTGGGACTTTTGGCATTCGGGAGAGCAGTAACGCGCCTATAACGACTTGAGGTGCTGTCGCGTCTCGCGTCTAGAGATGCATCAGGACTTACATTTTTGCAACGCGAGCAGACCTTGATGTCCGCGCGCCGCAAGATTTTTTCGCAATTATCGCAGGACACGGTGACGTTATCCAAGTTCTCTCGACGCTCCTTCTTCGTGGGGACCGAGTCGTCGTACATGTCTTTAATCTTGGAGTCTTCGACCACAAAGTGTTGGTTCTACCATCTGTATGGACCACCGGCTTGACTGTAATTTTGGTCTGCCCTTCCTCTGGGCTGTCGTCGCGTGAGTCCATCGTGTTTTGACGCGTTGGTGGTCGTCTTGAGATGGTACGGTAGAAGAGTGAAATGTTTCTATTTTAATCAGAGTCGGCACCGGCGGCATGCGCACTGCGTTCGACTTCTTCACTATATTTCAAGGTTATAAGCAGCCCTGTAACCCTGTGGCATCGGCCGCGTAGTCTATTGATTGAGTCAAGTTTAATGTCAGGGCCTGTCATTTCCGTCGGGACCGAAGCAGGGAGATTGAGGGCGCAGCCAGGGGCTCCTGGCGGCGGGGGCGCGCCGCGTCGGCACATCAAAGCGGAGCTCAATTTAACAAAAACTTGTTCAGCTCCGACAGGATGCCGCAAGCACGTGCCACTTGTTTGTCTGGCGGTTGCGCGTCGGACTCGAAAGGCGCTCTCCGTTCGCACTTACTCCCACTATGTCAGGGCTCAAGAACTCGCCGTTCGGCAAGCGTTTACGGGCGCAGCAACCCGACGGCGACGACGATGCTCCCAGACGAAACCGTCCTCGCTTTAATCCGATTTTTGGCACTTCCGATTTGTCTTCAACACCTTCTTTGGATTCGAGGCCGACAACGAGCGAAAGCAGCGGCGCACCCGAGTCTCCCGTTGAGTTTCCAAGGCATTCGAGGGACTATGGTGATAGATTTGTGCCAACGCGAGATGGTGGTGATATGCGGACGTCGTACCATTTGATGGACCATGGACCGGTCACTCCTTCGAAGAAAAACAGGATAATACCGTCAGAACTGGACGCGTTGAAAGGTGCGTTGGCGTCTTCCTCGCTCTTTTTTACGAGTATTGACCCCCTTTCTGCCTGGCAGAACAAGCCAACCACCTTTTTACCGACATTCTCCACAACGAAGTATCACCGCCGTCGCCCCAACGACCTGTTTCTCCAACGCGTCAGCCAACAGCTTCTACATCAGCCCTTCCTGCAACGCCATCCCGGAAGCGCTTGTTCACATACCATTCTCCATCTGTTTCTAACCCATCCACCCCTACCCGTCGTCTCGACTCACCCAACGATGAAGCCTATTCTATGAGCCCAGTGCGCGCTGAGAGTCGTCATCTTCTAGAAAGCCCACGTAGAAAGCTCCGGAGCGTTTGCAAAACGCCTTACCGTGTTCTGGATGCTCCAGAGCTGGCCGAGGACTTTTATCTCAACCTCGTCGACTGGTCGAGCACCAATGTCCTAGGTGTTGGCTTGGGTTCATGCGTTTATCTATGGACCGCCCACAATGCTGTCGTATCGAAACTTTGCGATCTTACCAACACGACTGATGTCATTAGCTCTGTCTCTTGGGTACAAAAAGTAAGGTTATCAAGCTATGACAGTGAGCTTCCGACTCATTGTCTCTTGACAGGGATCGACACTAGCCATCGGTACACTATCTGGTCGCCTACATATCTATGATGCCGTAGCCCTCAAGCTCCTACGCACGTACCAGGAGGCGCACACCCAACGGATAGGTGCCCTTGCTTGGAATGCCCATGTCCTCTCGTCCGGCTCTCGAGATCGTTCAGTACACCATCGAGATGTGCGCGATCCCACGTTGAATCCCTTCAAGCGATGTACAGGTCACCGACAGGAAGTTTGTGGCTTGAAGTGGAGCGCGAACGCTGGACCTATGGAAGCCAACCTTGCTAGCGGTGGTAATGACAACAAGGTGTGCATCTGGGATCTGAGAGGGTCCAGGCGAGCTGCTGCTTCGAGGAATCCGACTAACGCGGAGGACTCAATGGCCGGGGATGCGCCGCTGTGGAAATTCCATGAACACACTGCTGCGGTCAAGGCCCTGGCGTGGGATCCTCATATTCCTGGGGTTCTTGCCACAGGTGGCGGAACCCAGGATAAGCATATCCGATTCTGGAATACGATCAATGGAACCATGTTGAATGAACTTGACACTGGCAGTCAGGTAACGTCGCTTTCTTGTTCTTGTATTCATTACCAAAAACTAATTTGTTCTGTTTCAGGTCTGCAACCTCATATGGTCTTTGACCTCGCACGAACTTGTGTCCACTCACGGCTTTTCATCGACCACCGCCCAGAACCAGATTTGCATATGGAAATATCCAGCCCTTAGCATGGTTGCATCGCTGACAGGGCACACCAATCGTGTTTTGTACCTGGCCATGAGTCCGGACGGTGAAACGATTGTCACAGGCGCGGGTGACGAGACACTGAGGTTCTGGAATGCTTTCCCCAAGAAAGAATCCAGCAGGCCTGACGTTGACAGTGTCCTTGACTACGGCAAGCTCATTCGATGACCATGATCCGATTTCGTACTGCTCGCATTTTATTATATCCCCCCTCCTGCAAACTCTGCTTCCATCTACGTATTACACTGCATATTTCACTCTCCACGCTCGCATCCATCATCGCATACCACTCCCAATCTGCACACTACATATATGCCTCGTTCTAACAGAAAACCGATGTATTACCGATCCCATAGTCCAGTAAATAGGTCCTTTTAAACACTATTCTTAGTTATGTTCCGTTTCTTCTCTTGTTATGTTGTGGTTTTTTATGGCTTGTAGGCTTAGTTTTGCGTATTATAGTTATGTGTCTTTCTTAAGTTATGTTGGTTCTGTACTCAATTTACGTTGCTCTGATTGTGCTAGATCGAGGATGAGCGAGCATGCGAATGATAGACGCTTCGATTTACTTTCTGGGCCACCATTGTGTCACTAGATCACTTCTTCACCAGTCCTGATGATAGAATAAAACAATGTGTTGTAGCCCTAAAATCTTGGTATGCTTGCATAATATATTAATTAACATCTTTCATTTCTCTACAGAACATCATGATCAATTAAACTTAAAAATTAATCAACCTGAAGGCAACCGCAAACATTCTTTCTGTTGTCATGACTGATACTCGCTTCAAGTTTAATAACAAGGAATTCGGATAGAAAGATAACTAGGCAGGTACCAATATACAACGGACTCCAGTTTGTTTGCTGCAACTCGAAAAACCGCCGAATGGAAGTTCTCGTTCGTCAACAGCAAAGAAAAGGAGGGCCCACCCAGCCAGAGTGGCCAAAGTGGGACAGGAAAATATTGAGACGGTGCATAAGCCTAAGCCTATACAAGCCGCAGACACCCTCTGGGGACAAGGTCGCCGTGCTATGAAGGATCTCCACGGCCCACAAACCCGGATACATGAAGGGGCCTGTGCCATCAAGGTAAGTATGAGGTGTTCGGATGTCGGATCCTGCGCTTTATACTGGTGGCCGTACGCACGGACCACTGCTAAATTAGGCCATCAGTTCGTCAGTTGGGTCATGTACCTCAAGAAAATTTGGATACTACTGTTGACTTGTCGAAAGACGCGTCTCCTACCCTGAAGGCTTGTTCGCCTGCCTCTGCTTCACGTGGACAATGGGCCATCCATCCATACCTGGAACGATGAAATGCTGAATCTTCTTAGATTCTCCCAGTGACGTTTTTATTTCTGTTTTGTTTTAGGTGAACGATTCTGGATGTATTGTTGATTCTCGAAGTGTGGCGATTTTCCCGTAGCAAACATGGAAGTCAAGCTATTATTCCATCTAGCGCAAGTGCCCCCGTTCCTCGAGATATCTGAAGTAAGCCATTATCCAAAAAACTCGACTGTAATGCATAGGGCCCAGGCCAGCCAACAACATTTTGTACCTTGATTTAATTTTTGGAGGACGGTTATGTCATGATTGGCGTTTGTCAGAGCACCGTGACTTACTTGGTAATTGTTGGGATTATATGTCAGCAAGCACAGTGAACGTTGGGGGTATGGCTCGAAGTGATGCATATTCGTGGACAGATACGTAGGCGGTGGTGGTACGAAGCCAAGAAACGATAATGGTGGGTACGAAAATCAAAATAAGGTAAAACAAAAGACGGCAAGCCGTCAGCCTGGTGGCTGTGAAACCATTATCCTCAACAGTAATGACGCGCCCCTTGCTTCTCTACCTCCACCACAGCGTTGGACGACCTCATGCTTGATAGCCAATACTAGGAATCGCACTGTACTAGCTAGGTAAGAGCAAGTCATTCAGATAGCCACAGGCCCCATGACACATACTTACTTTTATTCCAGTCCTGTATGCGACTGAAGTCTCTCTTTCACACGATGACTTCAAAAATTCCACTTTCGTCGTTCTCTATACCACCAGCTACGCAGCTCCTGAACCACATTCTGACGGCTGACCCCAAGTCTTCTACTCCAGCTGCTTTTCGTAAAGTCCTAGCGGAATCCCCCAGTATTCAGCGTCGGGCCAGACTAGTTGACAACCGGACCCACTTTTCCTACGTCTCCCCCTTCCCTCTATCATTTCCATATGATATTGAACCGGATGAATCTGATATCGTCACCGACAAGGCTGCTTTCATTGAACAATGGCTCTCCCGTAGAGAAGCTATTCAGGAGTTTCAATCGCAGAACAATACCGTTCTGAAGAAGTATATCCCCCAGGAACGGGATCAGACTAGAACCTTTATTGGCCTCTCAGAGACGGGTATAAGGGACTGTGTTCCTCAGCTAGATGTCGGAGACGCGTTTACTCTTCTAGGAAAGCCTGCTTTGACAGCCAGCAGCAGTATGGAGGACAAGAATCTACAGTCAACACCTACTGAATCAGATATACATGCAAGAAACGATCTTGTAGACATTTTAGGTGGACACGCGGTTCTCATGTCGGACGATTTTGCTCCTTGGTCCCTCCGCTATAGTGGGCATCAATTTGGCACTTGGGCCGGTCAGCTCGGTGATGGACGCGCAGTTACTATTTGTATGTCTCTCCGTTGTCTTTACCCTCCGTGTAAACTAATGAAATTCGCTCAACAGTGGTATCCCAACACCCCAATGACCCATCGCTCACGTATGAGCTCCAACTAAAGGGTGCCGGACGTACTCCGTACTCCCGTAGCGCAGACGGTCTTGCTGTCGTGCGTTCATCCATTCGCGAGTTCCTCTGCTCCGAGGCAATGCAAGCCCTTTCTATCCCCACGTCACGGTCTCTTTCCCTTATCTCTCTTCCTGATGTGCCGGTCTATCGAGAACGAAGGGAATCTGCATGTGTCCTAACACGCATGGCCCCTTCATTCCTTCGCGTCGGATCGTTCGAGGCGCTGAACGGACCGCACAACATCATGTTCTTCGGTGGAGGACAGCAGCCGCCGAACTATGAAGCGTTGAGGATCCTTGGAGAGTGGGTTAGTAAGAACGTCTTGAAGCTTGAGGTGGACGACGGGGAAGCTTGGGGGAAGAAGTTGGTTCTTGATGTTGCTGAACGAAATGCGAAAATGGTAGCAGCATGGCAAGCCTATGGGTTCATGCATGGAGTTATCAATACGGATAAGTATGTTGCTACTCGTTTCCGAGCTCAAGCATGATTAACTCTATTCTAGCGTTTCGGTCTTGGGACTAAGTATCGACTACGGTACCCTTTTTTCACAAAATTGGAGCTGCCAAGTTCTAACTCTTTACTAACAGGGCCTTACGCTTTCATGGACATTTTTGACCCGTTCCACATCTGCAACCACACAGACAGCGAGGGTCGTTACTCCTACCGAGTAAGTTTCCTTCTTTACGTCTATTGAACCGAGTCACTTATGCTGCTTCAACAGAGCCAACCCGACATGATGTGAGTATATCCGTTTGCGCCGTTCATATGTCTCTCATAATCTATAGCATCTACGCCCTCCGTGCCCTCTTGAACGCGCTTGCACCACTCATCGGCGCCGAGCAGTCCTCAAGTCCTCCCAAGGCAGTATCTCCCGACTGGTCAGAAGTTTCAACTGATCAAATCGCCGCATGGAAAGACCAGGGGATTGATGCCGTGAAAGACGACCTGGAGCGCGTTATGCAGGCCGTCATATCTGAAGAATATGTGCGACTCATGCGTCGACGCCTGGGGCTCCGCAGGCGGGACGAGTCCGACGAGAGCACGATTATTCGGCCACTACTCAGGATCATGCAAGACCAGGCTCTTGACTTTCACGGGACGTTCAGGACGCTAAGCAAGGGTGCTGTGGTTGAGAAATTGTTGGGTGCGAATAAGGATGATGAATTCAGAAAGGACTGGGAGCGCTGGGTGGGGACGTATGAAGCTCGGGTTGAGGGTGAGAAGGATGAGTGGTCCAGTCAGGCAGAGAGGTTGGAAGAGATGAGGACGGCAAATCCGAGGTTCATTCTGAGGCAGTGGGTGCTGGAGGAGGTTATTGCAAAGGTAGAGAAGGATCCTGATACGGGCAAGAGAGTGATGGCGAAGGTTTTGCAGGTGCTGTGAACATTAGGATTTAGTGTTTCGCTTCGTGCTAACTTGGTTCTTAGATGGCTTGCAGCCCTTTCGATTCTTGGGGTGCGGAAGATGACTCACGACCGGACGAAGAGCTCAGCGCAGAAGAACGCGAAGAACGAAGATACTGCGGTATGGGAGATAAGAACATGCTCGGGTTCCAATGTAGTTGTTCAAGTTAATTAGTAAAGATACATACTGTCTCCGCAGCAGTTACTTAACGTTACCCATCATCCGACCCTCTCCATCAAACTGATCTAGCCTAAAATCAACAGCAAAAAAAAATCGAGGGAAGGAGACGGATGAAAGGAACTAGATATCAATGGTAAATAAACTCCATAAAAAAGCATCAGTTTCATGTAAATGTTAGTAAAACGTCACAATAAACCTGCCGCCCTCAGATCTCTCGCCAGCCTGGCTTCTTCCAGTGCTTCCGCTGCAGGAATCACGATAACATGACCATTCTCATCCATATGAACCATCCGAGGATTAGTTCGAGGATCACTGTCATCAAACGAGACCCCAAACACGGTCTCCAGATTCCGACGAATTGCGATATCGCGTTCGACGTCCTCGCGAGTAGTCACTTGAGGGCGCTCAGAAGTAGCGGTGGTAGAACGAATGGATATTTCCCAGCGCTTGACGCGCCAGAAACCAACGGTGGATGATAATACAAGGAACCAGCCTGTTCGCAGGTCTAGGTAACCGTTTTCTGGAAATTAGACGAGGGACACTTACCAGCGGTCATGAGTATAAAGGAGATCCAATCCCTCATTGACAGACCGGATATAACTTGGACATCATCAGGATTTGTTACAGCCGTTGAGGCATCCGTACTATCGGCTGTCGCAACAGGAATAGGAGGCCACGTTATCGCATCGTCACCTTCCGTCGTGTCGTCTGACTCCATCGAACGATAATAAAAGCCGTACTGGATGAGCGTAAGGCCCAAGCCGGCGCGCGACCCGAATTTTGCAGCATGGGAAGTATGTAGTAAATGCGTGAGAATGAACCCGATAATTTGGAAGAAGAACGAAATGAATAGGTTGACGAAGAACATCCAGACAGAGCCCGAGGGAAGGTCGTCTATGATCATATCGGAACCTGATTCGGGTCCCGCTGGTGCGTGAACGGTGGTTTCCCAGTAAGGTGGAACGGCATCAGCTTGGGCTTCATTGTATGACTTTCGAAGAGGTCAATGAACAGGCAATCGTGAGCGAGAAAAGAAGGAAACACACTGGTGGAGGCTCCTTCTGAATCTCTTCGGGGACCATATGCACGTTTCCATCGTGTGCGCGGACCACCCGCTGCCTACCAGGCTTAGCCATCACATTCGCGAAAACACCATCATTCTCCGTGCCACCGCCTCTGACTGAGGGCGCTGGTTGCGTAGGGACACTAACGTAGTGTGTAGGTAGCACGGCGCCCACTACCCGTCGAAAAAATGAAGGTCGTGGCGTAGAACGGGTTTCTACTGGGGAAGCTGGTATATGGCCATTCGTATTGCCAAAGTTGTTGGGCAGCGCAAACTCCGACGGACCGGGTGGCGAGCCTGGCGGTGGGTAGTCGTAGTCTCTTTCAAAGTCGTAGGCGCCAGGGACGACATTGTTAGTGTTCAGGGGAGCTCGTTCCGAGTGACTGTGGCCGTCATCGTCGTTGTCGGATTCGAATGCATCTTCGAGCTCGCGCTCAGCATCGTCAGAGGGATTGGGGAGGCGGGAATAGTGGGAAGGCATGGAACAATGGCAGGATGATGGTGGTAGATTGTCAAGGTGCCTCCAGCGGACTTTGGATTTTTCCCCTCGAAGACGTGGGAAACGATCGTCTTTTATCTTTATACTTCTACATATACTACGGAGTTCAAATGAATCAGTACGTTTCCTTCCCTTAAGGCTGGGGCTTGATGCCCATCCTTGATGCTTTTTGCGTAGGCATTCCAGTTGCGTTACCGTCGCTACAGTCTAAAGATATCAACGCTCAAGGCACAGCCGTCAACATCAGAACGGCTTGCTTCAAAGGGGAATAAGGGAAAATTGATACCGAATATCACGCCCATATTCCAATTCAAACGGTTTGAAAACCCTCCTTTTAAGCGTCCATATTACTGGTTCTAGTCGCAAGAGTTGGCTTACTTATGCTCAGTTTGGACATGCGATAACACAAGGGTCAGGGTCATCGGCGGCGGCGGCGACGGAAATTTGATGTATCACATCACCGAAAAACTTACGCGATCAAGCAAAGCTTATATTTTTCGACCATGCCCAGAGTAGATGCGAACTCAATTAATCTCGCATCTGAGGCTAGAGGTTCATTAATTGATGAGCACGAAATGTTCGTTTCTCTGCCACTGGAATGGATCATGGGGTTTCCATCTACTTCTAGTTCTCTCCTAGGATCAGCTCGCACAGTTTGGCACACCTGAGATCCCACTCGGAGCCGCTTTCCTTCTTCGCTCGAGATATCATTCGGAAGGTATATATCTATTCTTCTGGGCTTCCATCCATTGATCTCGAATGACTATCTCTCAGTCGAATGGCAGCCTGTGGCATCTTCTCCTGATGGTCATGGTGCAAAACAGTTTCATCTGCCAGCGAAGCTCATCATGATCCTGGAGGATTGGGGCCACGGTGAAGGCGTGTGCTGGAACTCCCTAATCTGCTTGATTGTCGCATCGTGGCTCTCACAGCCCCTTGTCGAAGAGAATCAATAACTGGTCCTGTTTCGTCTCTGATCTGCACTGGCTTTTTTGTCCCAAGGTAGGCATGGCTTATAAATGATCACCCAAATGGGCAATGAAGACGGCTAGCAGCGACTAGCATAGCTGGTGCTGTAAGTGGAGTTTTGTGATCTAAGGCTACGCCCTTCACTGATATCCCTTCGGTGTCAGATAATCAGTCTCTGCGGCAAGCTTCACCGGTTCCTTACTACCGACCCCAATATTATGTCCCTGCTCAAAATAACTCATTTTCAATTAGAGGGACAGGCATAACAAGGCATCATTCACTGTACTCATGCTTGTTTCAGTGTTGAATTGGAGAGATCGGTAGGACTTTGAGAAGGAGACGGAGGAAAACAAGTGGAAGGGTCTGGAGCCTTGCCGTGTCCCTTAACCATCTTCAATATCTATCGTCAAGCGACATAGCAAGAAATTATTCATCTAGACGTGGTGTTGAACAATGAAACGAAACTGACTGTAATAGGTAGACACGATACCGTCAAGTGTCGATCTTTTGGAATGGTTTCAACCCTCGCCACTTAGTAAATTTCGTACTCCTAACAACGTGCGTCCGTATATCCTTTTCTCCTCTCACTCTGCTTCCATCCGCGAATACACAGTGAACACTGCTGGTTTACCACCACTTACCTGCAACGAAGGCTGCCAGCCCTTCTGCATAGGATATGTACGGTCCCGGCATTTGACGCACGCTAGATCCTGATGGCTTGGATGATGGATCTCTCGACCGGCATCTGCACCGCAACATGTTAAGTAGATAATTGACTCTATAAGCTCTGGAGAAAGTTTGCTTATGGTGAATTAACGAGAGAAAACGCGAGACGTTTAGAACGGAGATGTTGCACTCAACAGAGATATCAAAAGCAATCAGTAGAGGCGACGGAAAAAAACTGAACTATTTTGCTTGGACCGCTTTGCATGTATTGGTGGTGAGTTCCACAGACAGCTGGACTGGCGCGTACGTTGTTGCCTCGATGCAAACAGCCGTATGAATACTATAATTCCCTACTCGAGAACAGCAAGGTGCTCGTGTTATTTTGTCGTAGCTGGACTTGGTCTGGAAGTGATATCATGGCCACAGATGTGAAACGAGCATTGCTAAGGTGATCTTGTTCTTCCAACCATACATTCTCTGAGACCAGAGAAAAAAACCTGTTGTAATGGCCATATGATACAATTGCATGCCGTGAGATTCGTATCAGATATTCAACGAGTTAGTACTACTCTTCAATCAAGCTTGATGGGTCAAATCGCTTGACGGTATCAACCACCTCGCTGCCCTTTCGGGTATAAACCAGCTAAGATGAAAGCGAATTAGCTTCACGCCGATCTACTAAGAACGCTGTAGACGTACCAGGTAAGGATTAGCAGTGGAGCCAGTTGTGTCCGCCAAAACCTCCTCCTTAGGTATAACTGACACGTCTGAATCATTGTATCTGAACCATTCATCCGGATGGTCGGGAAGATATCGTGAATAGAAGAAGTAATGTCCAAAAGTTGGCGTCGACCCTCGGTGGATGAACACCGACGTAAGCTCGTATGCAACCTTGGTTTCGTCTTGCCATATCGCCTCTAGATCCGTTTTAAGTATCTGGATGCGCGCATGGAGGCCATCAATTTCGGCCTTCAGATGGGCCTCTTCTTCATTGAGCATCGTAATCATATCGTCATCGATATCTGGAAGAGAAACGCTATCCTGCTTGGAAAGGAAATCACGGGTGCTGTCCATAGCCGTAGCAAAAGCTCCATTCTGATAGGAACTAAATGTCAGTACAACGATCAGAAGTCATATTATTCAACTGACTTTGCCTTGAAGTAATGTTCGTAGGCGCTCTCGACAGATGTTTAGCTCATCTTCTATTATGCGTGTCTGAGCCTTTTTCTGCGGGTTCACGTCGTCCATGAATCGATCCATATACAACGTTTCTCCAAACTTCACGTAAGCTTGAGACTTCCAGGACTGGCACAACTCTCGGTCGAACTGAACCCTCTGATTAAACGGTCAAAAAAGAGCACCGTATGATGATCCCTAACCTACCTGAAGCTGAATATGAAGTAGAGGCGGTAACGATACAAGAGACAGCTGCATCGGGACTTTCTGACTCTTGTAATCGACGACATCGTAAAAGTATCGACCAAGACCATCGTAGATGTCAAAGCCCTCGTCCGCGACGTTGACAGGAAGATGTGAGAACAAATCTTCTTTCTCATGTGTCTGATCCGCTGCAACAACATTCTGACGAATCTTGCCGTAAAACAGTCTTGTCGGGAGGATTGATTCAATCTAGGACGTGAAGAGAGAGAGAGACAGATCTGCTTACCGTTTAACTACGCTAGTCTTGTCTTCATCGTTCTGGGACCCGATCATCGAATCGAACTTCAACAAAGCGGTTTCGATCTGGAACATGCAGTTGTCCATACATTCCGCAACGTCGTGCTGTTTTCCTACAGGGTTGATGAGAACACGCATTAATGGAACAGGATGCATATTTACCGAACATCATCTCAGAACTGGGCGATTCGACCGGTTTCCGGGGAGGAAGTGGAGGAGGATCGTTCGAACTAGAGATAGTTTGCATCTCAACATCCTCATCTTTGGAACCTGATGTTGAAGCCTCGGGGTAATTCAGCGGTATCAAAGGTGGAGGACTATCATCATCGGATAATCTAGGCGAAGACCCTGAGGAGCGATCGTCTTTTGGAGAATATGAGGGAGTATCAATTTCCATTTCGCTGGATCGTCGAGGAATATCGCGCGCGCGCTTCCCTAAAATGGAGCCAGGAGAGCGTGAGGGAGACTTGGGCGACGATGGAGGTTCAGTGGGATACCGAACAGGACCATCATCGACCAAGGTGGCATCCGTATCATTGGAAGAATCCGTCCCACCTTTGTCTACTTCATCCTCCTCTTCATCTCTGGACGTCACCAGAGCAAGTTTAGCTAACTCGATGGTGGGAGTCACAGCTGGGTTGTCCGCATATTCCATGTTCCAGAATAGGTCGGCCAGTTGACTGACAACTGCAGGCTTCGTCAACAAGAAGACACTGATAGATATGGCACCGAAAGCGGCTCACATTTCTTTGACCTCACGATCTCACGCCGGGTCACCAAGCGTCCACCAACCCTATGTCGTTTCAGGTCGTCGTCGCTCAGTTTTTCATCATCGTCCAACCCCTTTTTCCCCGTCGAAACTGCATCTCTAAGACTCTTGATAGTATAGAAATACTGAAGAAAAAGTTTGTGAACACAGACAACCACTGATGGAAGAGGTGAGGTACCTGTAACAATGAGTTTAGATAGCATGTGTTGCCGAGCTGATTAAGACCCCGTGGCCAGTCAGGGCGAGTTGGCGCGGTGATCTCGCCGGCTAAATCGTACTGAATATATGATGCTCACAAGTAAACAGACGACTTACGATCAGATCCCAATTCCATGAACTTGCGCAACCGTTCACTATCCCGGGACTCAGCAATTACCAGCAACGCTTCACGCATCTTTTCAAGCTGCGAGGGTTGCTCTTCGAGCTAGTGACTACGTTCAAATACAAATATAGGACTAAGAAGTTAAACACATACCCGCAAATTGAAGACAGTAATCAACATCGAGTCATCGACTTCCTGAGGGACTTCCAAAGTCTGGTATGCGCGGTCAGGTGTCATCAAATTGTCCTTCGAAGCCTCCCAACACTTTCGAAGATACGCGCTCCCTCTCTTTTCGGCTAGAACTTTCAGAGCATCGGTAGCCTCTCTCTGGATGTCACTACTACCAGTCGTCATCCGGAACGACTCCTTGATGCGCGTTTTCCAGGCATTCTCGATGAACTGGTCGTCGATGTCATTTTCAGAGTATTCCACCCGTAAAAGGTTGTCGGAGCCGAAACCCAGAATTTCCACACTGTCGTCTACATCCTTTTGTGTGATCCTTCCACGAGACCGTTCCATGGCAAATAAGTCCTCGAGCGGTTGCGGGCAAGTTTGGAAATTCTGCATTTCGCAAACAGCGTCAGACAGATGCGTGAAATACTGCAGGGTATGGATTGGATCACAGCGGCACTGTGCCAAGTACGCGAATTCGATCAAAGCTTTGAGTGGCGTCACCTCTGTACAAAATCCTGATGTGAAAAGGGCTCACCGGTGGAGGCCGTTGTTCGTGTCAACCCCAAGTCAGTCCAGAACATGCCGGGTAAACTATCTAAGGTCATCTGGACGGTGTCGGGCAACTCGTTACGAGGGACTGCCATCGACATTGAGAATACAACAACACAGAAAGCAGACTTGTTCTTACTTTGATCAGGATGCGAGCCGATGGCATTTTGATACATCTCTCTGGCACTATCAACCTTCACCCATGAGGCATTGACCGGAGTGTATTCTTTGAAAGCACTCGCTATGACAGAATATATGGTAAGCCCCAATGCTACAGAGATGAATATACCCACAATAGACACGCTTAAAATCGGCAAGCCAAGCCCCAACCTCGACCCAGCCTCGCAGGAGCTTTGCACGAGAAAGTCTCCCTCTCGGAGAAGAATCTAGGGAAGGGGATTGGAGATAGGCGTCATTTTGACGTTCCTCCCACCTGAACCCAAGGGACTCAAAGATTTGTTTCCTGAACTGGAATGTCAATGGGTGCTCTTTTCAAACACTGTACAAAGACCAACACGTTATTGTTACATCCTATTTTCGTTCGGAAACTCGTGCCACTGGCGCGTAAATCACGATTATCCAATCTCCATAGCTTGTTCTCTAGGGCTCTTCAAGCAAAAAGGTTAGCACTGCCAGACGGACGAAGAGGGCACCTACGTGAGCATTGTCTCCACAGCGGTAGCGACGCTATGTTCTCCTGATTTGCCTAGAAGAGGATGCGACTTTCTGTCCTCGATAAAATGATGCCACAAGTTCCATGGTATTATTGCGGGTATGACCTTGGAAGCAATGCAATAGAAGGAGCATTGACAACAGACATAGAGATCGAGGGGGAAGCCCGTCTCGTCCATATCCTGATCCATATTCTCGTCATCCTGCTCCATCACTGTCTGGAGCTCTCCTTGTATGATCGTCCCAGTTCGCCGCTTTTGCTTTAACCCATCCATTATTTCCAACCCACGGTAGGCAGGTGTGAGCTGACTAGAATCAACGGCATTTTGATATCGGTGGAAGTGATGGGTCTTATTGGCGACACCAAAGATGTTATCGTCCGGGGAAAGGCAGTTGGAATTCTTTTGTCTGAAGCTCTGGTCTGGAAGCGTGTGCTCTTTTCGGCCATTACGCGACAACGGCGGAGGTACAGATGATGACTTCCAGCTAAGCAGCATCCAGCCGTAATCCTTTGGGCAGAAGTATGCATTGGGATGGGGGATAGCCATTAGAACTTCCTGTTCCGTAGGCGGCGAATGAGAAGACCTCTGAGGGGCCGGCCGCTGAGGAGATGACGAAGATGCTTGAGAAGGATCTCGTTCAGCAGGAGGAGCAGACTGATTAGGAGTGATGTTCGGTGCAGATGCGGAAACGGAAAGCAGAGAATGCTCAGTGTTGTGTAAGTGAGCCTCCAATATAGGCGGCAGAAATCCTCGACCAGGTCGCCTTTTTGCCTCCCTATCCCACCAGTACATCTCTTCCCCATCGTCGCGGTTCCCAACGGGCACGGACGAGCTCGTCCTGTCGCCTGAACCCAAAAAATTGTTTTGCCAGGCAGCATCACTACTGGGCCAGTTCTGTTCCCACGTCTTGTAGGCCTCGGGGTCTGTCAATGCTGGGATCCCATACCGGTGTACTCCATCCAGGGGAGGTCCTTTGTGTAACGGTGGGGTGGCCATCGTCAATCATTATATCTTCCGGTTACCAGATGTGACTCTGGCTCGCGATATTCCGGCGCACTGGGACCAGAGGTGGATGAACCATAGGTTGGAGGCTCATCAATCGTTTGAACTGTAGTACCGATTCGACCCTAGCACCGCGAGGTCTATGAGGCCAACGGTGGCGGATTGGAACTGTAAAAACCTGGCAGGCGGTATTGTGGCGAATTTGCTCTAACTGGGGTATTGGGTCGCTGGCAGGAGGTGAACCAGGCATCGGAAGTGGTCTTCGTGGCTTCTGTACATCTTTATCATTCATTATTGCGCCTAGAAAATATCAGAAAAAACATACAGATAGATGTCGTCTGCCACACGAACTGGTGATGCCACAATCTTATTCAAACCGATGTCGGCAGATGTCAACAAACGCCACTGAGCCTACGGTGAAGATTAAGTCTCAAAGGCGGCAGCCAGAGCGAAAAGAAAGTCCCCAAAGGATGATGTCCTTTGAGGAGGAGGTGGAGGTGGAAATGGCGGCAGTGCTTGTCGACGCAGTACTGGAAGGTATTAGGTAAGCATCGAGGGCAGTGCGTCATTCCAGCGCGTACCGACGTTGCCCGTAAAGCGCGTAAAAGTGCGCGTTATTCAGCAGAAAGAATGAGCGTTCGCAAATTCTCCACTACTACTGAAGAAACACAGCTGAAGACGGATGGACCCCGGAAAATGGACACATATCTTAAAAGCACCGTGGAAATCACCGCGTCTCCGAAGGCAGTACATCAAAACCAAGATTTACATTGCAGTACTAGTGTTACATGTGCTTCATTGTCATTTTACTGTTCTCGTGCATCGATCACCAGCTTTCCAGTAGTCTTTCCTCCCGTTAAATCCTTCTGCGCCTGCTGGACAGCCTCAGCTGTGAATGGGTATACCTTGTAAATATTGATCTTCAAAATGCCCTTTGAAATGAGGTCGAACACTTCAGTGACATAGTGTTGGACTCTTCTGGGGTGGCGATGTAGTTGGGCATCCTGCGAAGTAAGTCAGTACGATTTTGAAGGTACCGATAACTACGACATACGAAGGCCGGACGAATTTGAGGTTCTTCTCAATCAACTTGAGAGGAGAGAATGGAGCAATAGGCCCTGACGCATTTCCAACGCTGACAAAAGTACCCTTTCTTCTCAACAGCTTGAAGTTACCCTCGAATCTGACAAGTACGGCATGATCAATAACGATCTCTAATATAGAGAGACAAAGATAGACATACGTGTCCTTTCCAACTCCGTCAAAGACAGCATGGACACCCTCTCCGTTAGTGAGTTCTAGGACCCTTTCCGCAGTATTTTCAGAGGTGTACAGGATAACATGGTCAACGCCGTGCGCCTTTGCTATCTCTGCTTTCTCCTTGGTCGACGTCGTTCCGATGACGGTAGCGCCTCGGTACTTTCCAAGTTGAGCCATTAGAAGGCCGAGACCACCCGCCACGGTGTGAATTAGAATCACGTCTCCTTGCTTGACATTGTATGCTTCGGTGAAGAATGTCAGTGCGGTGAGAGCCTGAAGGCCTGCCGCTGCT
>JAUEPR010000225.1:0-50915 GCA_030435655.1 Armillaria novae-zelandiae | reverse complement strand
TTATGCTGAATTGTGTTTTTGTAGATAAGTTGGGCGGTGTAGGGCCGACGGAGCCCACTGCATAATGTCGTCAACGTGAGGTCGTGTGGCGTGTCGCATCCGCAAGGCGAAGTGTATGTGGATGGACGAGACGGTGCCGTTGGCCATGAAGCAGGTTTTGGGCTTGCTGCAAGATTGCAGGCAAGTTTGACGAGATGGAGGGTAGGCTGGAGAGTATTGAAAGGGAGTTGGCGGCCGTCGGAGGCTGGGTCGGTGACTTGGTGGATGATTTCGAGGAAGGGGACGCTATCAATATCCGTGGGATTTCGTGCCGGTGGCATCTGAGGAGGAGTGGAAGGTGTCAAGGGAAGAGTTGGGGGAACTCAAAGGTGCTAACCCCGAGGCCCTCCGGCAGGCAATGCGACTACGCCTCAATCGGATGTCGCCCAAGTGTGGTACGCCCACATGACATCCATGGAGTTCAATGGTAAGGATCCATTTGAACTGGCCAACATCGAATTGTGGCGCGGAAACCATGGCAATGGCGCTTGGAACAGGCGATCGCAGCCAGTACAAGGTTTAGGGATGCTCATACTAAGTTCTACGACATCGGAGGTCACGGAAGGAGTGGGTGCTGTGGAAGGAGTACCTGAAGGTAGTGAGGAGTTCTTGGTGGAGGATTCCGAAGGAGAATTGGAGGAGGATGAGGAGGTCAGGGCAGAGATGTTGCCAGAGTCCGGGGCCGACGGCGCCGGGTATAGCGGACTTAGTGCGACAGGTCAAAGGGAAGGGAAAGGACAAGGAGGTAGAGAGTGGAGAAGCCGGCGGTTCCGCAGACACTTAGCGCCTAGCTCCTTGTATATATTTTATATGGATTTGTAGATGATGGATAGTATGATGCGCCGGAGGGGCATAAAATGTAGAATTTTTTTTTGAATGTTGAAAATGGTGTGAATAAAGGATGAAGTCAAGAAATATGTCCACGGAGTCCGTTCCGATTAGGCAATGAATTTGCAATAGTTTTCCAGATCGAATTTGAATTGGGGAGACGGATTCTGACGGAACCGATGGAATGGATGATCAAGAAGAAATGGTGAGGTTTGACTGAGACCTTGCGGATGGTGACCTTGGATAACGGTCCTGGTTTGTCTGGGTAACGACGATGGAAGTCTTCAATGTAGTCTTCCGGAGAACTCTGTAGCGGGGATCCAGGCAAATTCTTCATCAGTACCTTCGTAGCCCAACCATTGGACACGGTAGAGGAGTGGACAATGGAACCGACGGTCGAGCTTGGAATCAAGAATCTGTGCGATCTCGAATTGCTCTTCTCCGTCGACTTCCACGGGAGGTGGAGGTGGTTGGGTGCGATTAGGAATGGTATTGATTTCCACGGGTTCCAACTGTGAGACATGAAATACAGGGTGAATGGAGAGGTCCGTGGGAAGTTTGAGCGTGAAGGGAATGGGATCCGGCTGAGCAATGATATTGAACGGTCCGAGGAATTTCTTGGAGAATTTCGCAGTAGGGCAAGTAGTCCTGGATGTGTTTGGAGTTAAGGAAAACCTTGTCACCTACTTTGAAATCTGGAGCTGGGGACTGTTGTTTGTCCGCTTGGAATTTGTACCGAGAACTGAGCGTGAGTGATTTTGTCTCTAAGGAATTGGTGAAGATCGTCGAGGTTGACTATGAAATTGCGGGCCCAGGGCGGAGGCAATGTCGCGTTCAGGGTACACTGTGATGTTAGGATGGTATTCCTTGTTAGCGAAGAATGGAGAGATTCTGGTGGAAGCGTTCGGAGCATTGTTGTACGCGAATTTGGCGATGGGTAGTAAGGTATCCCAATTGTCTTGTTGGTATGAACAAAAGATACAGATGTATTGGTCAAGGATTTGGTTTGCGTGTTCAGTTTGTCCATCGGCTTCCGGATTGATAACCAGAAGTGAAGTGAAGGTCCATATCAAGGGATTTGGCTAGGGCGCGAGTGAATTGGGAGACAAATTCGGACCCGTGGTCGGAACTGATGTGATTTGGAACGCCATGCTTGGAGAAGACATGGGTGACAAAGAGCTGAGCTAGCTCCAAGGAATTGACGGTGTCATGAGTGGGAATGAAAATGGCTTGTTTACTTGCACGGTTGATAACAACAAGAATGGCAGTGATTCCATTGGATTCTGGGAGCTGTTCAATGAAGTCCATGGATATGGAATCCCATGGCCGTTCTGGTACTCGGCAAGGGTTTGAGTAAGCCGAATGGACGGTGTCTAGGTGTGTTGTTATGACCACAGGTAGTACAGGATTTGACGTAGTGGCGAACGAATTCACGCATCTGTGGCCAGGTGTAATTCCATCGGACTAATTTGAGAGTCCTGTTTTGACCGAAGTGACCTGCCAAGATGTGGTCGTGATTGTTTTGAAGGACACAGAGACGGAGGTCCGCAGAGACTGGGACATAGATGCAATTGTCCAGGCAGAGTATTCCTGACTCGTCTACAGACCACTAGGCAGGATTGGAAGGGGAAGAGGCAAGGCAGAAGCCTTCAGTCGCCGTGGAATCCACAGGTTGTGTGAGCTTGATATCAGAATGCAATTGGTCTACATCCATGATGGCACTAGCGCAGAGTATGGGACCTTCAAGAAAAGTAGCGTGGAGAGAAGTGGAGAGTTGTTCTTGAGTAAATACACGGCGGAAAGTGTGAGGACTGACTTGAGCATATTGACTATCCCCCTCTATGGGGTAGATGTCCCATTGTCTAGTGAGTGCGTCCAGTTTCCCACCTAATCTTCCCAGACGGAATCGCACAACTAGGTTGAATTGGGAAAGGAATTCGGACCGGCGGACTTGTGGGCATGTAATGACCTTGGTAGTAGAGAAGTACTCACGGTTCTTGTGATCAGTAACGACATCGATGGATTCTGTGGAGCCTTTGAGGTAATGACACCAGTATTTAAAGGCTTCAAAGATGGCAAGAAGTTCTTTATCATGGGCATTGTAGTTAAGCTCGGCTCCATGGAGACTGCAGGACAGGAAGGATATAGGGTGAATGTCCCTGTCATCCAGGTAGATGGAGAGGATAGCGGCAATAGCGTAGTCGGATGCATCGGTTTCCATGACAAGTTGATGGTCGGGAATCCACTGGGTAAGGATGAGAGCAGGAGTGAAAGCCTGTTTCAACTCGTTGAATGCTGCTAAGCATTTGTCGTCGAATTTCCATGGAATACCTTTGCGTCTAAGACGTGTGAGAGGAAGCACGACTTCACTGTATTCGTAGATGAAACGGCGGTAGAAATTGGCGACAACAAGAAATGATTGGATATCTTTGACCTTCTGCAGGATCGGCCAGTCAACAATAGCTTTGACTTTGTATTCAGCCATTTGTAAGCCTTGAGGAGAGAGGATGTAGCCTATATATTTCACAGAATCCCAATTGAACTCGCATTTAGACCCTTTGCAGTGGAGCCCATTGGCTCGAAGTCTGCGTAGGACTTCACGTACATTCTTTCGGTGTTCCACGGGATCATCGGAGTAGATGAGGATATTGACCAGGTACACGACCACAGAGATATAGAGCATGTCTGCGAAAATGTCGTTGACGAAACATTGGAAAGCTGCAGGAGCATTGGTAAGACGAAATGGCATGACGTGCCATTTGAAAGACCCATAGCGGGTACGGAATGCGGTTTTCCACTCATCTCCGTCGGCAATACAGACCAGATGGTAGGCATGGCGGAGGTCGAGTGTGGTATATATGCATGCGGAGCACGTGGAATCAAGAAGATCGGATATGAGAGGAAGTGGATAGCGGTCTTTTTTAGTGATTTTGTTAAGGCTGTGGAAGTCGACACAGAGGCTGAGTTCACCAGTTTTCTCCTTGACGAAGAGTACCGGGGCTCCGTGGGGAGAACGTATGGGAGAGATGAAACCATTACGGATGTTATCATCGATAAACTCGCATAAGGCTTTGAGTTCGGATTTGGAGAGGGAATAGATGGGTCTGAGCGGAGGTGAAGAGCCTTCCTCAAGGTTGATCTTGAGATCGTAAGGACAATGCTGGGGAGTTTCTCTGAGAGAGAGTCACTGAACACATCGGCGAAGTCATGATACTGGGGTGGAACATCAGATTAATCCGGCGGAGCTGCGGAAGCAGCCTGGCCACTCTCACTTGGCATCGAAGGGTGGAGTGTGAACTGTTGTGCACCCTCCTCTGCGCAAGCTCGTACGAAAGCAGCTGCGGAAATGATAGATACTGTGGGGGCAACTGAAGCAGAAAATGATGGGATGGACAGGTATGAGTAGATAGGCTCATACGCTGGCAGAGTCCATCGGGATGTCGGAGGTGGTTTGGATGGGATAGGACCTGAAGGGTCCTTCCGAGCGTGCGCTGTTGTGTCGGAGGCCATGGAAACATCAGGAACAGATGCACCAAATAGCTTTGAATGGAAAGTGATACTGTGCTTTGCCCAGTCAATCAACGGATTGTAGCAGGAGAGCCAGTTGTATCCCAGAACGAGGTTTCAAAATGATTCAAGATGTGTGACGTAGAAGTCAATGGGAATGATATCTCCCGACAGGAATCGTATGGAGAGAGTAACAGATTGTGAGATGTGAGATCCGGCAGAGCCGTCGAGAAGTCGAAGTTGAACAGGAGGAATGGAGTTGGTAGGGATGTTGTGATCGTTAACGTACTTCGAGTCAATGAAGCAGTGGCTGGAACCAGAATCGACTAGAGCAAGAAAACATATGATTGTGGATATAGGAGATCCGTCGGACTCTGATCCGGAGCCGATTTCACTGGATAAGGATATGGTAAGGGAATGGTTGGAAAGAGCGGCGGCGTTGAGGGTTACAATCTCTGAAATGCAATGATAGTCGACGCAACCCTGTCCTTGCACGGAGGAAGCAGAGTTGCTCTCTACTTTTCCGACTCTGAAGGAGCCGAATCGACAGAGGGGGGAGTAGGGTCAGAGACCTCAGCTGCATGTCCACGCATGGAAGCGGCGGATTTGTGCTTGTTGCAGTCCTCGGTCTTGTGTTTGTTGCCACAGAACATGCAAAGGTCGTTCTTGTGGCGGCCTTCCTTTTCCTCAGGTGTGAGCTTACCGTCTTTGCCTAGCTTGTCACCGTAGGGCTTCGTGGAGGCACCTGGGGAGCTGCAGGCGGAAGAGGTGGATGATGAACCCATGGTGGGACCGTAGGATTTCGGGGCTGTGGAGTTGTTGGAAGAGCTCGAGTTAGAACCCGAACCCTTAGGTTTGAAGGTGGAGGAGGTGGAGGGCCG
This sequence comes from Armillaria novae-zelandiae, assembly GCA_030435655.1. Taxonomy (NCBI): domain Eukaryota; kingdom Fungi; phylum Basidiomycota; class Agaricomycetes; order Agaricales; family Physalacriaceae; genus Armillaria; species Armillaria novae-zelandiae. Next base: position 45,660 of record JAUEPR010000225.1, on the reverse strand, counting down.
GTCATGGTTTTCCCTGGAGACCTCAGCTTTCCTAGTCCAGTAGTGAGTGTCAAGCGCCTGGGCAAGGGTCCGCATATCATGGAGGTTGTTGGGTTTTCCGTAGTGAGCCATGTCATCCTTGATCCGTGAGCAAAGCCTGCGGTAAAAGGCATGACCAAGGGAGTCGTCGCTGTAACCGATGATGGCGGTGTGTTGATTGAAGCTTACTATGTACTTCCTGATCCTGTCTCCATCGTGCATCCAAAGATTTTCGAGTTCATCTTCAGTGTCTCCGACGGCATCGAACGGACCAAAATAGGTACGGAGCTCCGAAAGGAAGGCAGCGTATGAATACACCCAAGCGGGAGGATTGGCTTGATTGGGGTGGAGGATTTCCGGTTCCAACCAGTCGAGGGCGACACTGGAGAGGAAGGAAATGGCGTAGTGGACTTTGGGGGTGTCCGCGGCGAATGTGTTGGGCCTGTCATTGAAGTTCAACTGCAGGGAGACGATGAATGCCCTCAGTTTCCATGGATCTGCTCTGTTGAAGGTGTTCAGTGCCTTGACTTTGGTACGGACTATCTGCTGAGGGGGGTTGTTGGCTTGGCGGAGGAGGTTCATGAATTTCATCATGAGGTGGTTCTCGTCATTAGGATCAGGATTGGGAGGATTAGGAGGGTTACCGCCTGGTCCGCCGGGACTGCCAGGACCTCCAGGGCCACCTGGACGTGGTGGGCCGGCTGGTGGACCGGGGCGCCATGGATTGCGTGGATTGCGATTGTGATTGCTAGGGGACTCTGCTTCACCATCGCTGCTACTGGGATCCCCATTGTCACCTTCTTCCTCGACTGGGAAGAGAGGCTGTGTGTGCAGGGTTTCCGGGATGATGCTTCAATAACCACCCCTCTGTTTGTACTAGCAGAATCCATGGAGAACAGATTGGGAGTGGTGTTGACATCGGATTGGCAGGCGGTGAATCCACCGTGAGTGTAGGTTTCTCTACGTGACCATTGTGGGGAGGCTGAATCCTTGCCGAAGAGGGTGTGATCCTCTTTCGATGCATAGGCAGGAATGTCGCGCATGGAGAGGCGGGTTACGGGCGGAGCTGTGGAGGAGGATTGAGTTTGTGAGGGATCGAGGGTAGTGTTAGACATTCCTAAAAATTTCGACTCCAGGGTTTGAGTTCAAATATACTGTTAGGATTGTGCCAATAGGAGTAAGTGAAAGGAATGCATGCCATGGATTCCGTGGAGTGCATGGGGCTGGGCAAAGCTATTAACAACATCACCCTTGGGTCGAAGCCCAAAGAAAGATTACGGATGGAGTCCGCGGGATTATGATCTCTAGGATCAAAGGTTAAGTCCAACGGCTATCAGAGTCCATGGACATAGAGAGATGGATTATGGCTTGAAGGCTGAAGAGAGTGAGGACGAGAGTTATTGGGCTAAACCCAGTTGATATTCGAACTGAGGTATGTACTACTAAATGTACAGCTTATATACTAAGACGGAGTCCGACGGGTCGGGGTCTGGAATAGTGTAGGTATGGCCAGAGTGACATGATCTGGAATGTTCTGTATCTAGAGGAGTCGAGTATTCCGTGGACTCCGATGTAACACCTACTCGCTACCATGACGGGTTCTAGGTGTGATAAATGAAATATGTGAAATAAGTAAATGAAATAGAGATATGAACTATGAGAGAGAAACCGGGATTCAGAATCCATCGGATTCCGATGATTGACTTGGAGCCAGTGGAGTGGATGATGGATGTGGTCCGTGGAGTCCGTGGCATCATCGTTACAGTGGTCCAGTCAATGGTGTTCTCGTAGTCGACCTTCCGAAGTCCATGTAACTGGATCTGTGAGTGGCATATCAATCAAAAAACAGGAGTCTACTAAGTAAATTGTTGTGTACCTTGTCTTTAGGGTGGAAAGAAGAGAACATCACCTTCTGTCCAGCAACTTTGAGGATTATATCAGAGTATTTTTCAAACTGTCCTTCCATGAACTTGGATAGAACCCCCCGAAACCCCATGAGCACTGGATCGTCTGCTGTCCTGGCTTGGATTCCTTTGATAGTGAAGACTCCACCCTCTTTGCCATGGCTACCATGCAAAGTCACGTTTCTGGATTGTTCCGCCTCTGAATCTGCATCTTCTAGCTTGTTGTCACCATTGTTTTCAGACATTTGCTCATCGTGTAAGTCAATTTGCTGTCGTATAAAAGATGCTGAATGACACCACAAATGGACCTGTAGAATCTACATCAGAACTAGTTCAGCTTCGGTATCTGTAACAATCATTCCATGGACTCCACGGACCACTTCCATCATCCACTCCATCGGCTCCAAGTCAATCATCGGAATCCGATGGATTCCGAATCCTGGTTTCTATCTCATATCTCATATCCCTATTTCATTTACTTTATACTTATTTCACATATTTCATTTATCACACCTAGATCCCGTCATGGTAGCGAGTAGGTGTTATATCAGAGTCCATGGAATACTCGACTCCTCTAGATACAGAACATTCCAGATCACATCACTCTAGCCATACCTACACTATTCCAGACCCCGACCCGTCGGACTCCGTCTTAGTATATAAGCTGTACATTTAGTAGTACATACCTCAGTTCGAATATCAACTGGGTTTAGCCCAATAACTCTCGTCCTCACTCTCTTCAGCCTTCAAGCCATAATCCATCTCTCTATGTCCATGGACTCCGATAGCCGTTGGACTTAACCTTTGATCCTAGAGATCATAATCCCGCGGACTCCATCCATAATCTTTCTTTGGGCTTCGACCCAAGGGTGATGTTGCTAATAGCTTTGCCAAGCCCCATGCACTCCACGGAATCCATGGCATGCATTCCTTTCACTTACTCCTATTGGCACAATCCTCACAGTATATTTGAACTCAAACCCTTGAGTCGAAATTTTTAGCAATGTCTAACACTACCCTCGATCCCTCACAAACTCAATCCTCCTCCACGGCTCTGCCTGTAACCCGTCTCTCCATGCACGACATTCCTGCCTCTGCATTGAAAGAGGATCACACCCTCTTCGGCAAGGATTCAGCCTCCACACAATGTTCACATAGGGCAACCTACACTCACAGTGGCTTCACCGCCCCGCCAATCTGATATCGACACCACTCCCAATCTGTTCTCCACGGATTCCGTTAGTACAAACAGATGGGGTGGTTATTGAAGCATCATCCCAGAAACCCCGCACACACAGCCTCTCTTCCCAGTCGAGGAAGAGGGTGAAAATGGGGATCCCAGTGACAGCGACGGTGAACCAGAGTCCCCTAGCAATCGAAATCGCAACCCATGCAATCCGCGGCACCCTGGCCCACCAGCTGGTCCACCAAATCCAGGTGGCCCTGGGGGTCCTAGTGGTCCTGGCAGACCAGGCAGTAACCCTCCTAATCCTCCCAATCCTGATCCTAACGACGAGATCCACCTCATGATGGAATTCATCAACCTCCTCTGTGGCCTTACCCACCAAGCCAACAACCTGCCTCAGTAGATAGTCCATACCAAAGTCAAGGCACTGGTCACCTTTGATGGAGCGGATCCACGGAAACTCAAGGCATTCATTGTCTCCCTGGAGTTGAACTTCAATGACAGGCCTAACGCATTCGCCACGGACACTGCCAAAGTCAACTATGCCATTTCCTTCCTCTCTGGTGTCGCCCTTGACTGGTTCAAACCGGATATCCTCCATCCCAATCAAGCCAATCCTCCCGCTTGGGCGTACTCCTATGCCACCTTTCTCTCGGAGCTCCATACCAATTTTGGTCCATTTGATGCTATTGGAGACACTGAAGATGGACTCGAAAATCTTCGGATGCACGAAGGAGACAGGATCGTGAAGTACATAGTAAGTGTCAATCAACATGCTGCCATCATCGGATACAGTGACAACTCCCTCTGTCATGCCTTTTACCGCGGGCTTTGCACACAGATCAAGGATGACATGGCTCACCATGGACAACCCAACAACCTCCATGACATGCGTACCCTTGCCCAGGAGCTTGACACTCGCTACAGGACTAGGAAAGCTGAGGTCTCCAGGGAAAACTGTGACCGGCCCTCCACCTCTTCCACCTTCAAGCCTAAGGGTTCGGGTTCTAACTCAAGCTCTTCCAACAACTCCGTGGCCCTGAAATCCTATGGTTCCACCACAGGTTCTTCATCTACCTCTTCTTCCTCCAGCTCCATGGGTACCTCCAAGAAGCCCTACGCTGACAAGCTAGGCAAGGACAGTAAGCTCACACCCGAGGAAAAGGAACACCGCCACAAAAATGACCTCTGCATGTTCTGTGGCAACAAACACAAGACTGAGGACTGCAACAAGCGAAAATCTGTGGCTTCCATGCATGGACGTGCAGCTGAGGTCTCCGACCCTACTCCCGCCTCTGTCGATTCAGCTCCTTTGGAGTCAGAAGAAAAGAGAGCAACCCTGCTTCCTCTGTGCAAGGACAGGGTTGCGTTGACTGTCATTGCATTTTGGAGATTGTAACCCTCAACGCCACTGCTCTTTCCAACCATTCCCTTACCATATCCCTATCCAGTGAAATTGGCTCCGGATCGGAGTCTGATGGATCTCCTATATCCACAATCCTATGTTTTCTTGCTCTAGTCGATTCTGGTTCCAGCCATTGCTTCATTGACTCGAAGTATGTTAACGATCACACCATCCCTACCAATTCCATTCCTCCTGTACAACTTCGGCTTCTGGATGGCCCCGCCGGATCTCACATCTCAAAATCTGTTACTCTCTCCATACAATTCCTGTCGGGAGATATCATTCCTATTGACTTCTATGTCACACGTCTTGATTCATCTTGTAACCTCGTTCTGGGATACATCTGGCTCTCCTGCTACAATCCATTGATTGACTGGGCAAAGCACAGTATCACTTTCCGTTCAAAGCTATTTGGTGTGTCTATTCCAGACATTTCCGTGGCCTCCAATGCAACAGCGCAAGCTTGCAAGGACCCTTCAGGTCCCATCCCATCCAAACCATCTCCGACATCCTGATGGACTCCACCAGTGTATGAACCTGTCTACTCATACCCGTCCATCCCATCATTTTCTGCGTTGGTTGCCCCCAAAATATCTATCATTTCTGTGGCTGCTTTTGTACAAGCGTGCGCAGAGGAGGGTGCACAACAGTTCACACTCCAACCTTCTATGCCAAGTGTCAGTGGCCAGGCTGCTTCCGCAGCTCCGCCAGATTTATCTGATGTTCCACCAGAGTATCATGACTTCGCCAATGTTTTCAGTGACTCTCTCTCAGAGAGACTCCCCGAGCATCATCCTTACAATCTCAAGATCAACCTTGAGGAAGGCTCTTCACCTCCACTCAGATCCATCTATTCCCTCTCCGAATCCGAACTCAAAGCCTTACGTGAGTTTATCGATGATAATGTCCGCAATGGTTTCATCTCTCCCCCACATCCACCCCATGGAGCTCCGGTGCTCTTCATCAAGAAGAAAACTGGTGAACTCAGACTCTGTGTTGACTTCTGCAGCCTTAACAAAATCACTAAAAAGGACCGCTATGCACTTCCTCTCATATCAGATCTTCTTGACTCTGTGCGTATATATACCAAACTCGACCTCCACCATGCCTACCATCTCGTCCATATTGCCGACAGAGATGAATGGAAAACCGCATTCTGTACCCGCTATGGGTCCTTCAAATGGCACGTCATGCCATGTGGTCTTACCAACGCTCCTGCAGCTTTCCAATGTTTTGTCAACAACATTTTTGCAGACATGCTGAATGTTTCTGTTGTCGTGTACCTCGACGATATCCTCATCTACTGCAACAATCCCGCGGAACACCGACAGAATGTATGTGAAGCCCTATGCAGACTTCGAGCCAATGGGCTCTACTGCAAAAGGTCTAAATGCGAGTTCAATCAGGATTCCATGGAATATCTAGGCTACATCGTCTCTCCCGAAGGCTTACAAATGGCTGAAGACAAAGTCAAAGCTATTGTTGACTGGCCGATCCCGCGGAAGGTCAAAGATGTCCAATCATTTCTTGGTTTCGCCAATTTCTACCACCGTTTCATCTATGAATACAGTGAGATTGTTCTACCTCTAACATGTCTTACATGCAAAGGTATTCCATGGAAATTCGACAACAAATGCTTAGCTGCATCCAACAAGTTGAAACAGGCTTTCACTCATGCTCCTATCCTTACCCATTGGATTCCCGACTGTCAACTTGTCATAGAAACCGATGCCTCCAACTACACTATTGCCGCTATCCTCTCCATCTACCTTGATGATGGGGAAATTTACCTTATATCCTTCTTGTCCCTCAGTCTCCATGGAGCTGAACTCAACCATGATACCCATGATAAAGAGCTTCTCGCCATCTTTGAAGCCTTTAAATACTGGCATCATTACCTCGAAGGCTCCACAGAATCCATCAGCGTCATTACTGATCACAAAAACCTTGAGTACTTCTCTACTACCAAGGTCCTGACACGCCGAGAAGTCTGCTGGTCCGAGTTCCTTTCCCAATTCAATCTAGTTATCCGATTCCGTCCCGGAAAATTAGGTGGGAAACCGGATGCACTCACTAGACGATGGGATGTCTACCCTAAAGAGGGGGATAGTCAATACGCTCAGGTCAATCCTCACAATTTCCGCCCTGTATTTACTCAAGAGCACCTCTCTGCTTCTCTCCACGCTACTTTTCTTGAAGGTCCCGTACTGTTAGGATTGTGCCAATAGGATGAAGTGAAAGGAATGCATGCCGTGGATTCCGCGGAGTGCATGGGGCTTGGCGAAGCTATTAGCAACGTCACCCTTGGGTCGAAGCCCAAAGAAGGATTACGGACGGAGTCCACGGGATTATGATCTCTAGGATCAAAGGTTACGTCCAACGGCTATCGGAGTCCGCGGACGTAGAGAGGTGGATTATGGCTTGAAGGCCGAAGAGAGTGAGGACGAGAGTTATTGGGCTAAACCAAGTTGATATTCGAACTGAGGTATGTACTACTAAATGTACAGCTTATATCCTAAGACGGAGTCCGACGGGTCGGGGTCTGGAATAGTGTAGGTATGGCTAGAGTGATGTGATCTGGAATGTTCTGTATCTAGAGGAGTCGAGTATTCCATGGACTCTGATATAACACCTACTCGCTACCATGACGGAATCTAGGTGTGATCAATCAATATGTGAAATAAGTAGATGAAATAGAGAAATGAAATATGAGATAGAAACCGGGATTCGGAATCCAATGGAATCCAATGATTGACTTGGAGCCGGTGGAGTGGATGATGGTAAGGTCCGTGGAGTCTGCAGCATGATCGTTACATGTACTCCGTGCCAGTGCAATCATGGATGTAGACCAATGGCATTCTGATATCAAGCTCATACAACCTGCAGATTCCACGGTGACTGAAGGCTTCCACCTGGCCTCTTCCCCTTCCAATCCTTCCCGGTGGTCTGTAGACGAGTCAGGAATACTCCGCCTTGACAACTGCATCTACGTCCCAGACTCCATGGATCTCCATCTTCGTGTCCTCCAAAACAATCACGACCATATCTTGGCAGGTCATTTCAGTCAAGACAGGACTCTCAAATTAGTCTGACGGAATTACACCTGGCCACAGATGCGTGAATTTGTTTGCCACTATGTCACATCCTGTACTACCTGTGGTCATATTAAAACACCTAGACACCGTCCATTCGGCTTACTCAAACCCTTGCCTGTACCAGAATGGCCATGGGATTCCATCTCCATGGACTTCATTGAACAGCTCCCAGAATCCAATGGATTCACTGCCATTCTTGTTGTTATCGACCATGCAAGTAAACAAGCCATTTTTATTCCCACTCACGACACCGTCAATTCCTCAGAGCTAGCTCAGCTCTTTGTCACCCATGTCTTCTCCAAGCATGGTGTTCCAAATCACATCACTTCTGACCGTGGCTCCGAATTTGTCTCCCAATTCACTCGTGCCCTAGCCACATCTCTTGATATGGAGCTTCACTTCACTTCTGGTTACCATCTGGAAGACGATGGACAAACTGAATGTGCTAACCAAACCCTTGAACAATACATCTGTATCTATTGTTCATACCAACAACACAATTGGGATACCTTACTACCCATTGCCGAATTCGCATACAACAATGCTCCGAATGCTTCCACCAGAATCTCTCCATTCTCTGCTAATAAGGGTTACCATCCTAACATCATGGTGTACCCTGAACGCAACACTGCCTCCGCTCGGGCCTGCAATTTCATAGTCAACCTCGACAATCTTCACCAATTCCTTCAGGTACTCCTTCCAGAGTACCCACTCAATCCGTAACCCTCCAAGGCGGTAAAACTCCATGCAGGTCTCACGAAACCTCTTGCTGGCTGCACTCAACGTCTCCAATGCCCCCTCTCCGTGGCTTCTGTGCCAGTACCCTACATTGGTGAGCTCAAAAGGATCCTGCCCATTGAACTCTGTGGAAGACAGGTGCGCATGGAACACCTGCGCGACATCTTGATCCAAACATAGTTGCATTGCCCGACGGAGGGCTTCTGGAGTCGCACCCTTCAAATCCCTGAGCTCCTCCAGTGACACCTGCCATTCCTCCATGGAGGCCTCCAGAATGAAGTCTTGTGGATACTCCAATGCATCCCCTTCCTTGAAATCATCGACTAAGTCGTCGACACATCCTCCGACAGATGCCAACTCCCTCTCCATCTTCTCCATCCTTTCCTCCATATCATCAAACCTTGCATGCAAGCTATGCAGCAAGGCCATCACCTCCTCCATTGCCGTTGGTGCCACTTCATCCACCCACATACATTTGGCCTTTCGAATCTTGCACCGCTTGCAGGACCGCATGGTTGACAACATAATACATCAGGCTCCATTGGCCTGACACCACCCACATTTCTCTAACAAACAATCAGCAAACAAAAAATGACCTCTAAGTCAACTTACCCGATCCGCGGAACTCTCCACACTCAGCAGACTTTTCCTTTGACTTCTTGGTGGGCCTCTCTGATGGCCCCACAGTCTGCTCATCCTCCTCACTCTCTATCATCCACCTCATTAACCTTTTCCTCTTTTTTGACCCCTCTGTGGCCCCGGTTGCCTTTGCCTTCCCCTTATCCTTCCTCCTCTGCTTCAGCTCCTGCATCGCCTTCTCCTTTTCCGTCCCCACATCCTCTGTGGCGTCTTCATCATCCCCCTCGGCTGCCTTAGCTGCGGCCTCTGCAGCCTCCGCAGCCTGCCTTGCTGCCAACTCAGTTTGGTCCCACAGCAGACGTCTTGTCCACGCAGCCTCAGACTCCACCACAGCCAGCCTCCTCTTCTCGGCCTCCACGACTGCCGCCTCCTTCCGCTTCTTTTCCTCCCTCTTCTCCTTAGCCAACCTCCGCTCCTCAGCCTCTCTTGCTATCCTCGCCCCCTCCGCTCGCTTCTCCGTGGCCTCTGCCTCTTTTTTCAACTTCAGTTCCTGAAGTTTCTTAGCCCTTTCCTGGGCCTTCTTCTTAGCAGCCTCTGCAGCTGCCATGGCCTTTTCGGCCTTCATCTTCTCCGTGACTCACACTTTGTGGGCCTCCACAGCGCTCCGATATGACTCCTCTTCCTCATCCCTGCCGGCGTAGAACACCGACAGTTCATCAATGTCCATCTCCTCGGGGGTTGTGGGCACTACATATGCCTCCAGCGTCCTCGACCGTCAGTACTCATTGCTCATCGTAGTTGGCAATGGAGAGAGAAGTAAGCTAGTTTTTCCTACCACCGAGATGGTGGTGGTTACAAGTCAAGAGGTGAAAATCACGTGATACCTCACTCACAAATTCCATGGGGCACCCCCAGCCATCGGGATCTGCACTCTTGAGGGCAAGAACACTAAAGGGGGGATACTGTAACGATCATGCTGCGGACTCCACGGACCACATCCATCATCCACTCCACTGGCTCCAAGTCAATCATCGGAATCCGATGGATTCTGAATCCCGGTTTCTATCTCATATTTCATATCCCTATTTCATTTACTTATTTCACATATTTCATTTATCACACCTAGATCCCATCATGGTAGCGAGTAGGTGTTATATCGGAGTCCACGGAATACTCAACTCCTCTAGATACAGAACATTCCAGATCACGTCACTCTAGCCATACCTACCCTATTCCAGACCCTGACCCATCAGACTTCATCTTAGTATATAAGCTGTACATTTAGTAGTACATACCTCAGTTCGAATATCAACTTGGTTTAGCCCAATAACTCTCATCCTCACTCTCTTCGGCCTTCAAGCCATAATCCATCTCTCTACGTCCATGGACTCCGATAGCCATTGGACTTAAACCTTTGATCCTAGAGATCATAATCCCGTGGACTCCGACCGTAATCCTTCTTTGGGCTTCAACCCAAGGGTGACGTTGCTAATAGCTTCGCCAAGCCCCACACACTCCGTGGAATCCACGGCGTGCATTCCTTTCACTTACTCCTATTGGCACAATCCTAACAGTATCAATACACAGCCTTGAATTCATAAAGACCTGTTCTGTGACATCTTTAAAATTTGTTCACAATTGATACGTGTCCTTTAGGGGACCATGCATGTTCTCATTTGGCTTTGTATTGTAGTTGAGCGTAACTCCCTTTTTCAAGATGTCATCAACCATGTGCTTGTGGGAGTGTACTTTTGGGAAGTTCCACTGTTTTGCACCCTGCTTAACAGATTTTGTGAGTTGTTTGTATTCCTATATTTAATGAGACCATTGAGCATGAATATTAGTAGATTCTCCTACCCTTATTAGCTCTGAAAACTTGACCAGCTTGTCCCAAATGGCTTGTATACTACACTCGGCATGGAGATTGAAGCCGGCATACATGCGAAGCTCCATATAGCTTCGAACACATTTCAGCAAATGATAGCCATGCACGTCTTTGGTCTCTGTGAGGATATTATGGGTGACGAAGATGATGTGCTGAACATTGATCTATTATTTGCTTGCAATGAAAGCCAAACAGTGAACTTACTTTAGATAGGTCTTTGTACTTTGTACCATCAGAAAAATGAACTGCCATGAAGCCACTTTCAAAGTGAGATAAATTCCTCCAGCATGGAAAGCACTTGATCCTGGATCAAAGAATTCAGAATATAAATAAAGTGTGAGTGCAGGATTTTATAACAGTACTGACTGATCATCTGCCCAACCCACAGATTCAGAGCCTAATGCTTCAACTTGGGAAATGACTTCCATTCGGATGTGATCTCCAAAAAGGCCATTATTGTAAGCATGAAGGCAATCAAAGGAAAGCACCCGGAATGGATCACAGTCCTCAATGTTCCAGAAAGCATTCTATTGGAGGTTCAGTCAATTATTGGCAAGAAAAACAGCAGAAAGCATGAGGCACCCCACAAATATTTCTCAAGCCGAAGGTAGAAAGAAATGAGTTCTGATTATCCTTCCTTGGGATAGCAGTGGCATCCATAAGTATCTCTTGAGTTTGCCACTTCGTCCGTAGCTCATATGTGATATGGAGAAGGTTTTGCTCCGACTTAGGTACCAAACACACAATGCAGGGCTTCTTACCACTGACCCCTCGAGTAAGGACAACAAAGTTCCTGTTCACATGGTATTTGGTGAGCTTGCATGGCAATAGAACAAGACTGATGACCAACACTTCTTCATAATCACAACTTTTGATTGGTACTCTAGGGAAAAGCTGAAGATCTTCATCTGCTAAATTGAGATGAACCCAGGACCCTAATTTGCTTGGTACAAATAACGGCTCAAGAATATATCCAAAGGCAGCATGCCAAACACGACGCTTGAAGTCCACATAATAAACCTTCCCCTTCAATTTTGCATTCTCTTTTATCTAGGAACATTGTATTGTTTAGCCAATGTGTAACTGCTGGACAGTGGTAGAAGACACATCATACCACTGGCAGCCATCCAATGATGTGTCCACCACCAACTCCATTGCTGTTTCATATACTAGCTTTCAAATTTCCCAGACGAGTGATGACAGGATAGCCTTGAGCCATTCCAAACGAAGAGAGACAGGTCTTGTCAGCATATATAATATAGTAAAGGACCTTTCCTCCTTTTGGGAGCTTTGTCTATGATAAACTGACCAATAAATTAGCTGCATGGCCTCAAAAGAAATTCCGAAATGCACCTGTAGATCCCAAAAGGCCTGGGCTGTCCATGGTTTGTCTATGAACCTCTCGAACACCTGCCCATTCCATTTGGAAAGCTGAATGGCATCCCATACAAAGTATGGCTGCAGTGTTGGGTCCTTGATCAGATCTAATGCCCAGTTTCATAGATTTTGTTGGTAAACATCGTAGGTATAGTCAACTCCCCAGAGCAACACAGTGACCATCAATTTCTCAAACTAAAGCAACCATGTTACTGAACAATATTATGAGATACAAAAATGAAAACTCACAGGTGTAATCATGTTCACTGCAAGATCCCAGTGTTCCTTGAATTCTTTTGGGCTACAGATATTGAATTCTGTGTTGTCCTGATTGCTCCTCGCCTCTGGCTTCAGTAGCTGGAACATAGTCTTCATATTTTTCTTGGTAAGAGCTGCATCGAGAATGAATTTGGTGAGTTCAAAGTTGTGACAGGATGCAAACGGTCACCATGGATGCAGGTCAACGGGTGGTGGGGCATACTGGAAATCAGGATGTAATCAATAGTCTTCGAAATCATCTACGATGGTTGCTCATCCACTTGATGGGTGATGTATTGTTTGTATGTCGTCACATTTGTACACTGGCTCATTGTGAATGGATTCTTCATGAGTTTCGGGTGGAAATGAAACTATGTGGTTGTTTGGAACAGGATGAGTTGCTTGGTTCAAGTATTAGCAGAGTGGGATATAAAATTAAAGAACGACTAACATTCCGGATCAAGGTCGTTCAAGTTTATGGGTGGTTGACCAACACTGATATCTTCCCCTGGTGAGGGTACTGTGATGATTGTTTCCACTGACCCTAAATTAATATGTTAGAATGCGGACAAGGAAATAAGATCTGAGGTAGACTTAGTAAACTGCTCACCAATTTGGAATTGTAATTGTTGTTCATAACGGGTGTCGGCCTGCCGCTCGTCAAGCTTTTGTTTGCAGGCTGCTTCATGTCTCTTCAGACCACAGAGTGCAAACAGATGGCGACAGTGTTGACATTGCTCCTGATGAGTGCGAGGAGCCTGCATCAAGGTCAAATCGTGGTTCAAATATTATGAGGATGCCAAGTTAATGGCTAGGGGATACAGGTATGTATGAATGGCTCACTGGAGACTACAGTAGGTTTTATACTACTTGCATTTTCAAACTCGGGCATAGAAGTTAGTAGCAACTTGAACTTGAGCACAGCGTTACATTTTTGATAGTAGATGGCCGTTGCCCCAACAAAAATTCATGTACCTCCATTAACATTTGTGAGGGTATCTGCAGCACAAGAAGTCTTGAAGCATGGCTATTTCATACAGTAATAACCAAGAGAACATCATTCAGTGCCGAATTGTGAGGTTCAGGACTTGTAACGAACTTCTTCGGGCTGGTGGGAGGGGGATTATCTTATCTCTTATTATGGTACGATAAGATAACAGAAGCCTAATATTCTACATGTTATGATATTGGGCCGGATAATTTTTCAAATTGCCTAATAAGGTCCTTGCACAATCTCTGACATAGCACTTGACCTTGCTCTTGTCCCTTGGACATCAGTGACATGGAGGTGGTACAGGATGGCAGTGCTCAAGATTGTCAAGGTTCATTGGTCCAGGACTAAGCAATGAAGATGGAGGGGCTGCTGAGTATGAGGGTGAGCCATAGTGAGTAGAAGAAAGTGTGAAAGGTGACATACACATAGCTGGAGTAGGCCTAAGGCCTCAAAGATGGTTCAAAGAATCTGAAGGATGTGCAAAACCTCCCCAATTGCCAGTACAATGGAGCTGTTCCCAGAACTGGGCTGACTCATAGACACCAGCCATGTTTGGTGGTGTAGCTTTGCAAATATGTACCTGGAGGTCATGAGGAAGATGCTTCAGGAAGAAGTACTTCTGGCCTCCAAACATCATCTTGTCCTCACTAATCTATATCTCCACCCTCTGGAACTTCAAACAATAGTTGGAGACATCCCCTGAGTAGTGAACCCTATCCATCTCCAAGTGTAGTTCATCAATCTGAGTAGGCAAATCAAACTCTTGAAGAAGCACTGCATGAAAATCATCCCAGTTTAGTGGGTAGTCATTGTTGGTCCACTTGAGTGACAAGTACCATGTCTGGGCATTGTCACAAAGAAATCCAGATGCAGAGACTGTGCAGTCTGCAACAGCTATATGGCTGGTGCTGAGCTGGTCATCAAGGATGCTCAACCAAGCTTGGACATTCTCATTGCAGGTGCCCTTGAAAACTGGTAGGTCAATGTGGAGAGTGCTAGCATGACCACCAGCATTGGTACCTGAAGTTTGAATAGTGAAGTTTGTGCCAGCAAGAGCTGTCTGGAGAGCTTCCTGGAGTTGAGGGAGGGAGTTCTGCTGAGCCAGATTTTGTTGGGCTATGTTGGCTGCATTTTCTGCAGAGATGACACAGGTTGTGAGAGACTACAGGATAGGCTCTAGAGCATGATAGGCTCTTGGGCTGAGTACTGTGGCAAGCTGGGCCAGGAGAGGGCCATCAGAGGGGAGATTGTGGGACATGTTTGCAGGATTAGTGTAGGGGGTGGTCAGTTGGTCAAAGGCTGATATGGTAGGAGGGGTAGAGCACTACTTCCTAGTGATGTACTGTTTCTGTGATAACCTGGCTGGGTAAAAACTTCTGATCAGCATCGAGAACCTTGGTAAGACCACTAAATGTACAAATGTGAGAGTAAATCCTGCTCTCAAACAAATGCAAGTTGTGAGCCCACACTTGATCAAGTGAGGTATCACCCTATTCCACTTAGGTCCAATCCAGTTTGGAGGGAGTAGCGATGAGAGAGTTCTGATTTGTATTGATGTCCCTATGTCTTTTATACTATTGTACAGGGTGATTTGGAGCCATAATAAAAGTACAGATAATTGGAGGATAAGACAAATGAATAGAATGAACCATAAGTACAATATCCTGAGTCAGGGCAAAGTCATATAAGTATAGTTAAAGTCATAATGAAAATAAGTGGAGTAGACAGAGGCAGATAAAGGTGAGCGAAGAATTGGGGGAAGGCATAGGCAATAGAAGAAAATAAGATCAAACAGAGGTAGCTGAAGGGTACAACAGAAGTGAGGTATCACTCTGTTTGTAGCAGGCCTGAGTCCAGTCAGACAACAAAAGGGCGAGAGAATTCTGCCATTTTGCTACATAATTACAAGCTTATATACTATGGGAATTATGTGAGTCAATAACTAAACAAAGGCAAGGAGAAATAACAGATATAAACCAAAAAGAATAAGACCATACAACATTTTCCCATTGTTAAGACTTTTGCTCCACAAAAGCAGAATGTTGGTGTGAAAGGATGGAGTTTTGATAACATAAGGGACCGAGGTAGCTGGGAAAAAGATAGCCAGGACCAGAACAATATGAAAAAGGCAGGTGGAAATGGTACAATGCTGAATTCTTTTATTTGCTGCACTGTCCTTCCTGTTGCCCCCTTGACCTTATGTCTCAACACTGCAAGTCTGCCAATGCATGCCACAATGAAGTGTCTGGGATCCTAGATGCATGGGAAGGATGAAAAGGGCGTAGTCATAGTCCATTGTTGAGGTGCTTGAGGATATAGCCTTCTCTGGTCATCAGCTGGTATGTGTTCTTCTCAGTGACATCGCGGATGACAAAGGGCCCATCCCAGTGGGGATGGAGCTTGGACTGATGTTCATGCATTCATAGGATAAAGTCACCAATTCCTAGGGTGCGTTCTGTGTATTCCCCTTCTTGCTTTGCTGCCTCTGCCTCAAGATGAGCCAGGGCTTTGCTATTGGCCTCTGCCTGGAACCTCTCAAGATCTGAACATGCTCAAGACATTTTTGCTGGAGGTTTTTGATCTCAGCATCGCTAAGAGGAAGCTGGAGAAGGTCGAAGGACAACTGGCTAGGGAGACAAAGCTGGCAGCCATACATCATGTATGTGGGTGAGGTGCCAAGGCTGGGATTGGTATGCATGCTGTTACAATTTATTTACTTTTTACCCCTCAGACCTTCACATTGGCACCATATGCATCACGTTCACAATGGTCACATCAACTTCTATAAATCTTCACCATCACCATTGCCGATAGCTATTATTAGGACTATTATTTTAGTATATAAGTAGCATGCTCTCAGCTGTAATACTCAGCTTTGAGCTAAAGTTTACTAATACCATTCTTCCCTCGATTCACTTGCAATGAACTGATTGTTGAGCCAGTACTCGGCCCTTACCAGATGTTCTGAGACTCTGTCTGACTTGGGTGCAACCCAGTATAGTCAAGACAGTTTACTCTAGTTTGGATTACCTGAGGCTAGCTCTAACAATTAGCTCGAAGCTTCCCTACTATCTCTTCAAGTGCTAGCCACAGAAGGGACCTATGAGTGTCACCCTAGACATAACCACACTCAACTAAAACATCCTAATTGTTATGCTGGTATCATCTGCTGTCACTTTAGGAGCGGTCGTCATCATTCTCATCTATTTCGGCACTCAACTATGGGCTTGGTACATACACATCTGGCCAGCAAGACAGCCAGTCCAACAAACCATCCCCTTCCACTATAATCCATCCTACAATATTCTCCCTGGACCCCCTCCCTCCTCTGGTGGGTCCAGCCGACGATGCAGATTACAGAACATCCTGAGATTGTCAACTTCCAATGGAGAACAATCCCAGGAGGTCTGACAGAAGAACCAGCAAGTCTAAGCCCAAGAGCCCCATTGCTGGACCTTCCAGGCCTTGGGACCCCTTTTACCCAAGACCTGGAACTCTCCGATTCGAGGAGGACATCACCAGTCAGAGTCCTCCTGATATGAGCCCAGAGACCTCCCTCAGATAGAGCCTACCTGTGCCCCCAGACAAGCACCCACTCCAGAGTCTACAGGCTACGAACTCTGATCCTTGAAGAAGACTCCCCTGACTCCTCTTCTGAATCTTCCTCTCTAGACCTGGAGGCCATCACTGTTCACCAGACCCCAGGAGCAGGCTCCTCTCAACCTATTCAGGGCCCAGCTCCAGGAGCCTACGTGGAGGTCGAGGGAAGGCCAATCATCTGGCCAAGAACTGACAATGACACTGCAGACAACCATCAGCAGGCATAGGAGCTCAGAAACGAGCGCCTACTGGTCACTCGAGTCAGAAGACCAAGGCCAAACCAACAACAGTGGGAGACAAGGAGACAATACAATGACAGGCTACAAGGCCTCAGTAGGAATGAATCCCTTCATCCCTGAAGAGTGGAAGAACAGCTTGCAACACATGAGCTCGCTGAAAGTCCCTTCTATGCAGACGCACCAGACAGGGTCTGGCCAGAGCTCTCCAACCACTAGCAATGCCTCTTTGAGGTCCAGGCCAAGGCCTGGGACCTCAGAAGAGCAGACTACCTCAGACAAGGAGGAGAGGATCCTGGAAGTGTGGAACTATACAGAGGGATCAGAGGGTACAAGATCACCCCATGGCAGCGATGGTGAGAACAAGTATATGGACCTCGACCCGGAAGGAGGTTATGAAGTGGAACCCTACAGGAGAGAGGAGATGGGGAACGAGAATTCCTTTTCGAAGAACTGGGGGTCCTACAGGCAACTTGGGAGAGGAACAATCATGACCTCACCTATGATGAGTAGATCAATAAGGATCAGATACGTTGAGACAGACCCATTAGAAGGTATTACCACCAGGAATCCATTCTGGCCTCTGAGGCCTCTACCTGATTTTCCTCCCCCCTCCAAACCAGGAACCAGAGCTGGCTCTTCGCAGAGTCAGGAGAGGCTAGCGGATCTAAAAAGGAAGAATATAGAGAGGATGGGAAACTCCTCTCCCCAGAAGAAATCGCAGCCCAAAGAACAGCCGCCGCACAAGAAAGGAAGGAAATAGAAGATGAGATCAAGATATTTCAGGACAAGGCCTGGCAACTAACCAGCTACTGGAACCTTGACCCAGTAGAAGAGAAGGGTAAGAACCCAGAAGAACTGGCTCCCCTGATTCCTCCTAGACCCCATAGAGGAAGACAACCACCGGACCCCCCCCGGTCGGACATCAGCAAGACCAGTTCTTGGTCCCACGATGACCCCCAAAATATCCAAGACCTCCCAACAATGACTGGCTGACTGACCCCGCCACCAATGAAGATGCCTTCCCCTCTGTCAAACCAACCCTACTACACACCCCCGCCCTCTTCAAAGGGGAGCATGACAATATAGTCCAGTTCTTCGGGGACTGCATCACATACTTTGAAGTCCATGACTCCTACTTTAACCCCACTCTAAAAGTCCCATTCATGGCCTCCTATTTCGAAGGAGCCACAACCAGGTGGTGGACCAATAAATGGATAGAGTTCTATAGTAACTGATGGGGGAGATTCCAGTACCCGAACTGGTTGGCCTTTATGCATCTCATCCGGGACCAATTCATGAACCTGGCTATCAAAGAAATCCATGAGAAGAAGATGATGGACCTCAGAATGGGGAATGAGTCGGCCATAAAATACTTCCAGAAACTGGAAGAAGTGCAACTTGCCGATAGGGGCCATGACAGCGGAGATAGGGGAGCAATGGTCAGAGCACTCCGACAGGGAGTGCCTGAGGACTATGTCAAATTCATAACGGATGTGGGAATCAATATCCCCATTGAATATGATGAATGGAAGGCTCACATCATCACCATGCATGATGAATGGGCAAAGTCCCAGGCCTATAACTAAACTAACTATGGGACCCGACACCCTGACAACCACTCCAATAACAGTGCCAGCAGCAGGCAAAAAGCTGCTGGCATGACAAGTGGGTTGGGAGATAAGAAAACTGCCACCAGAACAACCTACAGAGGTATGGGAAAACCCATGGACATAGATCGGATGCAAGCAGAAGGGAGGTGTTTCAATTGCAACCAAAAGGGGCACCTGTCAAGGGATTGCAAGGAGCCAAAGAGGGAAAGAAAGAAGTGGAACTCGCAGGAGCTATGAGCAATGCTCGCCACTGCTGCGAAAGAGAAGAACCAAGTCAAGGAGAAGACAACCTTGACCTCAAGGATAGAGGAGGTAAAAGATGGGGCCGACAAGTGAGCAATTCCACTTGCTCAGCCGGACTTTTTAAAACCCATAGTGCATGCTCGCTTCTGACTGGTCAGACTTATTGTACTTCTGTAGTTACTTCTTGTTTACACACACATTCAAATATACCTGTTTCTACACCTTCCAGAACGACTGCACCAAAAGAATCACACAACTGTTATGCTCCACTAGTGGAGCTGGAAAAAGAAGAAAAAGATATAAAAAGGACCCCCATACATCTCTCTTCTCCACCACCCCAGACCAACTCTTTCCCCCTAGGCCCCTCTAACCATTCGAGAGCACCTACAATCCTCTGCATGTCCCCTCAAGGCACAAGAACACATCCAGCTACATCAGAACTGAATAACCTTCAATCGCCAGATGCAAAGGGAGCAACCCTAAGGGAAGCCATCTTGTCAGAGGGGGAACCTGACAAAAAGATGGATGACAACAAAGACTAGGAAGAAGAGCGGCGAAGACTCAAGACAGCGAGACCTGATGACTGGGACCATAGGAAAGGGCCCCCCAAGGATCGCCACCCAACATCAGAAACTGCAAGTGCCCATGAGAAGGCCCGAATGGGGGCCTGCACACCCCAACAGCTATGCACCACCCTTGTTGAAGTGCCCGATGAGGATGATGACATGGCCTACCAAATATGGAAAGAGAAGCGATGATGAGAGGAAGAGAGAGAAAGGCAGGACCCTCCCATTACCCCTGCTAAAGACCAGGTACACCTCCCTCCCCCAGGGTACACCTGGTTCAGACCCTTTGAGGTCAACTGGACCGTCTGGGCGATCTGGGAAGTGCACACTGAGTCTGAAGCACAAGCCACCCTCTCACTTTGGGTTCACCAGGACAGAGTTGGCAAAATCATAGCCGACCTTATCGATGAACTCAAGGTAGGAGGAGAGGTCACAAGGGAGTGACTCTATGAATTATGAGAACCCATTCGCTATATCTGCTGAACCAAGGGAGCCTCGTCACGAGATCTAATCCTCCCAATCATCATTGAAACCCTTGCTGACTGACAAACCCTGGAGACCAAAGGGCTTGTCGACAGTGGCTGTACTGGAAGCTCCATCAACCGAGCTTACATAGAAAAGCACCAGCTCCCAACCACAAGAGCCGCAGCGCCCATTCCTGTTTACAATGCAGATGGTTCCCAAAATAAGGCTGGGGATGTCACTGAGTTCATAGAATTAAGAATGACCATTGGTGGCCATAGTGAACAAATCAACCTCACTGTCATGGACCTGAGAAAGAAGGTCATATTCCTAGGCCATGACTGGCTGAAGTGGCATAATCCAGTGATCAATTGGAAAATGGGAAAAATTATATTTGCCTGCTGTCAGTGCCACAAAAACCCCTTCCCTCTACCTGATGCTGACCCCAAAGACAGGTGGGATGAAGAACTAGAGGAGGGAGAAACCATCTTGGTGGTCGACATTGAACAAGCCCTTGAAATCCAGGCAATACATCATGCCAATGATTTAGCCACCCAGGTGAACACTGGGAAAGAGAAGAAGTCATTTGAAGAAATGGTACCCCCAGCATATCAGGAGTTTGAAGACCTTTTTTCTAAAGAAAACTTCGATGAACTCCCAGAATGAAAGCCATGGGACCATGTGATAGAATTGACCCCCAACGCACAGTCGACCCTAGACTATAAGGTCTATCCTCTCAATCGCCATGAACAGGAAGAGCTCGACTGGTTCTTAGATGAGAACCTAGTCACAGGATGGATCAGACCTTCAAAGTCACCCTTCGCCTCCCCCTTCTTTTTAGTCAAAAAGAAGATTGACATCGGAACGATATACAAAGATACTAGGAGACCACATATATGCCCAACATGGCATGCCAAAAGTGGTAATCTCTGACCAAGGTCCCCAATTTGTTTCCAACTTCATGAAAGACCTCTGTAAACTGCTTGACATAACCCTGAACGCATCCACAGTGTTCCACCCACAGACCAATGGACAAATGGAGAGGGCAAACCAGGAAATCAAAAAATACCTCTGCATATTCATCAACCACCTTCAGAATGATTGGAGTGAATGGCTCACAATTGGCACCTTCATCCATAACAACTGCATCCATTCTGCCACCAGCAAAAGCCTGTTCATGGTCAACTATGGCCAAAACTCTGGGATTGTCCTGGATTCCTGCTGACCGAACCCCTTCACAAATCCCACCACCCAATCCTTCACCGACAAAATGAGGAACATCCATGATGAGGCACAAGCCTCCCTCAAAGAGGCAGCAGGCAAAATAAAGGTGCAATACAACAAAAAGAAGCAACCAGCTGTCAATCACAAGGTTGGAGATCGAGTCTGGCTCGACAGCTCCCATCTCAGCCTACCTCGCCCAAAGAAAAAGCTCAATGATAAGTGAGTAGGCCTCTTCCTAATTCTCAACAAATATGGTGCTTCCACATACAAACTGAAACTTCCATCCCACTGGAAGATCCACCCAACCTTCAACAAAAAACTCCTCTCCCCATACACTCCACCTGCATTTCCCAACCAAGAACAACCCCCACCACCCCCACCTGACCTCATCAAAGATGAGGAGGAATACAAAATTGAAGAGGTCCTGAATCATCGTACTAGAAAGGTCTGAGGGAAAAGAGGAGAACCACCCACAGTTATCACCGACAACTACATCAAATGGAAGGGCTGGACCTGGGAACAGAACAGCTGGGTATGAAAAAAGGAGATGAAGAACGCCAGGAGAGCAATCAAAGACTATGAAAGGAAAGCCAGATGTGCAGGCCGACTCAGCATAGCCTATGTGTCCACCATCAAAGTAAAGGGATACCAAATTGAAGTCACCAAATTCCCAACCATGATCCTAGACCACGAGTATGACAATGATGGAACAGTCAACTATAAGGCCCAAGCTGGTGACAGAAGTCAACACTGGGTCAAAAATCCAGAAGGTACCACTTCTTCAGAAGCCATCCACGAATACCAAAGGTGGAAGAAACTCATCACAACATACTGGGAGAACAAACTTAGCAAGGACAACATCGAGCCTGAATGCACATGAGAGCCCTAATGGCAGTTGGGACAACTGCCTTAACGAGAGGGTAATGTTACAATTTATTTACTTTTTACCTCTCAGACCTTCACATTGGCACCATATGCATCACGTTCATGATGGTCGCATCAACTTCTATAAATCTTCACCATCACTGTTGCTGATAGCTATTATTAGGACTATCATTTTAGTATATAAGTAGCATGCTCTCAGCTGTAATACTCAGCTTTGAGCTAAAGTTTACCAATACTACTCTTCCCTTGATTCACTTGCAATGAACTGATTGTTGAGCCAGTACTTGGTGTTACGATTTATTTACTTTTTACCCTTCAGAACCTTCACATTGGCACTATATGCATCACATGGGCAACGGTCGCATCAACTTCTATAAATCTTTACCATCACCGTTGTCAATAGCTATTATTAGGACTTACAATTTAGTATATAAGTAGGACGCTCTCAGCTGTAATACTCAGCTTCGAGCTAAAGTTTATACAACCTCATTCTTCTCTTGATTCACTCGCAACGATCTGACTGTTGCACTAGTCTCTGATCATCACCAGACAATACTGAGACTCTGTTGGACTCAGGTATTACCCGGCATAGCCTAGCAGTTTACTCTAGTTTGGTTTACTCAGGGCTAGTCCTAACAATTAGCTCGAAGCTTCCCTATATTCCCTTGAGTGCTAGCCACCATCGGAACCCATGAGCATCACCCCAGACATCACGACACTCGACCAAAACATCCTAATCATCGCACTAGTATCATCTAGCGTCGTCTTTGGAGTCTCTATTGTCGTCCTAGTCTACTTCGGCAACAACCTGCGGGCCTGGTGCATTCGCACTTGGCCAGCGCCTCAGCCAGTCCAACAACCCATTCTCTTACAACCCATCCCCTTCCACCCTAATCCAATTCATAATGTTCCCCTTGGACCCCTCCCCCCCCCATGGGTCCAGCCGACAACAGAGATTACAAGGCTTCCTGAGACTGCCAACCTCCCGACAGAGGACAGTTCCAGGAGCCCTGACAGAGGAACCAATGAGCCCGAGCCCGAGAGCCCCATCGCTGGACCTTCCAGGGCTCGGAACCCCCTTCACCCAAGACCTAGAACTCCCAGAATTGAGGAGGACCTCACCAGCCAGAACCCATCCAACTCTAGCCAAGAGACCGTCCTCAGACAGAGCCCCCCCCACGACACAGAGATCAACACAGAACCCCCGCCACGGAGTCTACGGGTTACGAACCCCGATTCTCGAAGAAGATTCCCCCCCGAACCTCCATCTGAATCTTCCTCCTCAGACTCGGAGACCATCTCTATTCACGAGACCCCGAGAGCGGGCCCCTCCCAACCCGTACCAAGTCCGACTCCAGGAGAGTACGTGGAGGTCGAGGGAAGATTTGTCATTTGGCCAGTCCTTCATGACACCCCGGGCGACGAGCAGCGGGCCCACGAGCTCAGGAATGAGCGTCTATCAGTCGCTCGAGTCGGAAGGCCCCAGCTGTCAAGGCAGTCCTGGGAGACCAGGTGACAGTACAACACAAGGCAACGAGCCCTCAGCAGGCATGAAGACCCCCTTCCCCGAAGGATGGAGGAGATCCTCGCAAGAAGCGAGCTCAACGAGAGCCCCTTCTATCCAAACAGACCAGACAGGGTCTGGCCGGACCTCACCAACCACCAGCGATGCCTCCTCGGAGAGCAACGAGCAGAGGCATGGGACCTCAGACGAAGAGACTACCTCCGACGAGGAGGAGAGGACCCAGGCTCAGTGGAGCTCTACAGAGGAACTCGAGGCTATGAACTCACCCCGTCTCAACGAGAGAGGGAACGAGTATATGGACCTCGACCCGGAAGAAGAGTACGAGAAGGAACTCTACGAGAAAGAACTGAGGGAGAACTTGAGGCACTCTTCGAGGGGTTGGGAGCCCTACAAGAAACCTGGGAAAGGATTAAACGTGACCTTACCTACGATGAGTGGATCGGAGAGGAGCAGATACAACGGGATGAACCCGTCCCGAGGTTTTTCACCCAGGAATCAGCCATGGGGGCCTAGGCCTCTACCTGATTCCCCTCCCCCCCGAACCAGGAGGCAAGAATATTATCCCTGGCCAACCAGAAGCCGACTAGTCGCCGGATCAGGAGAAGCCAGCGGATCAAGGAAAGAATACACTGAGGAAGGAAGACTCCTCTCTGAGGAGGAAGTTAAAATCAGAAGAGAAGCGGTCATACGGGAAAGGAGTGATATGGAAGAATTAATCCAGAAGGAACAAGAGAAAATCCGACAGCTAACCGAATACTGGGACCTCGACCCAGTAGAAGGGAAAGGTAAGGAACCGGCTGAACCAGCCCCCCCAATTCCCCCTAGACCCCACAGGGGAAGAAGACCCCCAGATCCTCCTCCCCCAGGACCTCCCTCTATCGGGCATAACCGAGACCGATTCTCGGTTCCAAGGCGACCCCCGAAATACCCAAGACCCCCCAATGACCATTGGCCAACGGGCCCTGCCAACAATGATGACCTATTCCCCTCCGTCAAACCCACCCTACTATGCACCCCTCTTCCCTTTGAAGGGAAGCATGATGACATAATCCAATTCTTTGGGGACTGCGTCGCATATTTTGAGGTACACGACTCTTACTTCCACTCTACCTTGAAAGTCCTGTTCGCAGCCTCCTATTTCGAAGGAGCGGCGGCCAGATGGTGGACCACCAAACGAATGGAATACTACAGCGAGCGACTGGAAAGGTTCCACTACCCCAACTGGCCGGACTTCATGCACATCGTCCAGGAACAATTCATGGATGCCATGGCAAAGGAACAACACGAAAAGAAGATGATGGACCTAAGGATGGGAAACGGATCGGCCGTAGTATACTTCCAGAAATTGGAAGGGGAAGCCCAACTAGCAGATAGGATCAACGACACTGGAGAAAGGGGAGCAATGGTCAGGGCACTCCGACAAGGAGTACCCGAAGACTACATCAGATTCATCACGGACATGGGAATGAACATCCCAACTCAATACGCAGAATGGAAGGCCCGCATAACAACTATGCATGAATAATGGTCCGTCGCCCTCGCCTACAACTGAACCAACTATGGGAGTCGACGCCCCGATAATCGCCCAAACAACAACGCCAGCAGCAGACAAAAAGCTGCTGGCGCGACAAGTGGGTCAGGAGATAAGAAGACTGCCACCGGAACAACGTATGGAGGAGCGGGGAAACCCATGGACATAGATCGGATGCGAGCCGAAGGAAGATGTTTTAATTGCAACCAGAAAGGTCACCTATCGAGGGACTGCAAGGAACCGAGGAAGGAAAGAAAGAAGTGGAACTCGCAGGAGCTGTGAGCACTACTCGCCACTGCCGAGAAAGAGGAGAAACAAATCAAGGAGAAGACGCCCTCGACTACAAAGATAGAGGAAGTAAAAGACGGGGCCGACAAGTGAGTGATTCCACTTGCTCGGCCGGACTTATTAAAACCCAGGGTGTGTGCTCGTCCCCGACTGGTCGGACTTATTGTACTTCTGTAGTTACCACGTGTTTACCTACGCATTCGAATATACCTGCTTCGACACCTTCCAGAACGACCACCCCAAAAGAATCGCACAACCGCTACACTCTGCTTGCGGAACTAGAAAAAGATATAAAAATACCTCCTGAACGCTCCACTTCCCCACCCCCCTGGACCGACCTCCTCCCCCTAGGCTCCTCTGACCATTCGAGAGCACCAACGATCCCCTGTGTGTCCGCCCAAGGTGCAGGAACGCATCCAGCTGCGTCGAGACTGAACAACGTTCAATCACCGGATGCAAAGGGAACAACCCTTAGGGAAGCCGTCTTGTCAGAGGAGGGATCCGACAAAGGAACGGACGACAACGAACACCGGGAAGAAAAGCGGCGAAGACTCAAGGCAGCCAGACCCGACAACCGGGATCGTAGGGAAGGGCCCCCCCAAGATCGTCACCCGGTGTCGGAAATTGCAAGTGCCCGTGAGAAGGGCCAAATGGGGGCCTGCACGCCCCAACAGCCGCGCACCACCCTCGTCGAAGTACCTGACGAGGACGAGGACACGGCCTATCAGATATGGAAAAAGAAGCAGCGATGGGAAGAAGAGAGAGAAAGACGGGACCCCCCTATCACCCCTGCTAAAGATCAGGTACGCATCCCTCCCCCGGGGCACACCTGGTTCAGACCTTTTGAGGTCGACTGGACCCTCCGGGCGATTTGGGAAGTGTGTACTGAGTCCGAGGCCCGAGCTGCCCTTTCACTCTGGGTTCATCGAGACCGGGTCGGCGAGATCATAGCTGACCTAATCGATGAGCTCAAGGTAGGAGGGGAGGTCGTGAGAGAACGACTCTATGAATTACGAAAACCCATTCGATATATCCACTGAACAGAGGGAGCGTTGTTGCGAGCCTTAATCCTTCTGGTAAACATTGAGACCCTTGCCGACAGACGAACCCTGCAAACCGATGGGCTCGTCGACAGCGGCTGCACCGGAAGCTCCATCAACCGAGCTTACGTAGAAAAGCACCAACTACCGACCTCGAAACTGCCAGTACCCGTCCCAGTCTACAATGCAGACGGCTCCCGGAATAAGGCAGGGGACATCACTGAGTTTGTAGAACTAAGGATGACAATTGGTGGCCATAGTGAGCGGATTGACCTTGCCGTCACAGACCTAGGAAAGAATGACCTCTTCCTCGGTCACGACTGGCTCAAACGACATAATCCAGTAGTTAACTGGAAGTCGGGAAGAATCACGTTTGCCCGCTGTCAATGCCACAAAAACCCCTTCCCCTTACCTGACGCCGATCCGGAAGATAGATGGGACAAAGAGTTAGAAGAAGGGGAAACCATCCTGGCGGTCAACATGCGACAAGCCCTGGAAATTAGGGCAGTGCACCATGTGAACGACCTAGCTGCCCAGGCAAATGCCGGGAAGGCAAAAAGGACGTTTGAGGAGATGATACCACCAGTCTACCGAGAATTCCAAGACCTCTTCTCGAAAGAGAACTTTGATGAGCTCCCAGAACGAAAGCCCTGGGACCACGCAATCGAGCTAACCCCCAATGCGCAGTCGACCCTAGACTGTAAAGTCTACCCCCTCAACCGTCACGAACAGGAAGAACTCGACAAGTTCCTAGATGAGAACTTGGCCACGGGACGAATCCGTACCTCCAAATCGCCCTTTGCCTCGCCATTCTTCTTCGTCAAAAAGAAGGACGGCTCATTATGCCCAGTACAAGACTACAGAAAACTCAACGAGATGACCATCAAAAACAGATACCCACTCCTGCTCATCTCAGAATTGATGGACAAGCTCAAGGGAGCAAAGTACTTCACTAAACTGGACGTCAGATGGGGATATAATAACGTACGGATCAAACAGGGAGACGAACAGAAGGCTGCGTTCAGAACCAACCGAGGCCTCTTTGAACCAACAGTAATGTTCTTCGGCCTCACAAACTCGCCAGCCACCTTCCAATGGATGATGAACGATATCTTCAAAGACCTAATTGCGGAAGGAAAGGTCACCATCTACCTCGATGACATCCTTATCTTCACCAAGGACCTCCAAGAGCACCGAGCAATCGTAAGACGGGTGCTCAGAAGGCTGAGGGAGCACAAACTATTCCTAAAAGCAGAGAAATGCGAGTTTGAAACGCTGGAAACTGAGTATCTTGGGGTAATCATCAGCGAAGGAGCAATCAAGATGGACCCAGTAAAAGTCAAAGGAATCACCAAATGGCCCACACTGACAAAAAAGAAGGAGCTACAGTCATTCCTAGGCTTCACCAACTTTTACCGATGCTTTATCAGAAATTATTCGAAGATTGTCCACCCCATGACTCAACTTACAGGGAACACACCCTGGACCTGGGGAACCGCCCAGAATCAGGCATTTCAACAGTTGAAGAAACAGATGGCGGAGGACGTAATCCTGGCAATGCCGACAGAAACAGGGAAGTTCAGAGTGGAAGCGGATTCAAGCGAAGGAGCAATTGGTGCCGTCCTCAGCCAACAACAAGATGGGAAGTGGAGGCCAGTTGCGTTCCTATCAAAAGCCCTTACTGTCACAGAAAGGAACTACGAAATCTACGACAAGGAACTCCTAGCTATCATGCTCTCCCTCGTGGAATGGCGCCACTATCTCATGGGAGCCGCCGACACATTCGAAATCTGGATGGACCACCAGAACCTACAATACTTCAGGAAGCCCCAAAAGCTCAACCGCTGACAAGCCCGATGGGTAACGGAGCTCACAGAGTACCACTTCACCCTCTTCCACAAGGCCAGCACCACCAATAGGAAAGCCGACCTGCTGAGTCGACGAGATGACCACAGCCAAGGCAAACAGGACAATGAGGACATAATTGTCCTAAAACCCGAACACTTCCGGGCAATGATCATGCCCACCGATGAAGAAACCCACGCTAAGGTCAAGGATGCCACCAGAGATCACGGGAAATGGGATCAGGGCATCGCAGGATCCCTCAATCATGAAAGAGGAATAACAGAGGCAAATGGACTCCTCTACTATGACGGACGAATATACGTCCCAAGAGACCACCCACTTCATGGGGAAATCATATCCCGCTCCCACGATCACATTACTGCAGGCCACCCAGGAATCGCCAAAACCAAGGAACTCGTCCAACGAGAATTCTGGTGGCCAAAACTCCATAAAGACATTGAGGCTTATGTCAAAGCATGCGAAACGTGCCAACGAACCAAGACAAGCACACAAGCAAAAGCAGCCCCCCTCCATCCCAACGAAATCCCTTCCGAACCCTGGACTCATATCTCGGTGGACATGATAACCGGTCTACCCGAGTCAAATGGGTTTGATGCTATCCTGATGATCATCGACCGTTTCTCAAAAGAGATGGTCCCAGTGGCCTGTAATGTGGAGCTAACCTTGGAAGGATACGCAAAAATACTGCGAGACCACATATATGCCCGCTATGGAATGCCCAGCGTAGTAATCTCTGATCGAGGTCCCCAATTCGTTTCAAACTTTATGAAAGACCTCTATAAACTACTTGACATAACCCCAAACGCGTCCACAGTGTTCCATCCTCAGACCGACAGACAAACAGAGAGGGCCAACCAAGAAATCGAAAAATACCTCCGAATATTCGTCAATCACCTACAGAACGACTGGAGCGAATGGTTAGCAATTGGCGCCTTTGTCCACAACAACCGTATCCACTCCGCCACCGGTAAAAGCCCGTTCATGGTCAATTATGGCCAGAACCCTAGGATCGTCCCAGACTCTCACCGAGCCAACCCGTTTACCAATCCCACCGCCCAGTCCTTCTCCAACAAGATGAAAAACATCCATGCCGAGGCAAAGGCCTCACTTGAAGAGGCAGCGGACAAAATGAAAACACAGTACGACAAGAGAAAGCAATCCGCAATCAACTACAAAGCTGGAGATTGGGTATGGCTCGATAGTTCCCATCTGAGTCTCCCCCGTCCCAAAAAGAAGCTCGACGACAAACGAGTAGGCCCCTTCCTTATTCTCAACAAATACGGTGCCTCCGCCTATAAATTGAAACTCCCACCTCATTGGAAAATCCATCCTACCTTCAACGAGAAACTCCTCTCCCCATATACTCCACCCGCATTCCCCAATCAGGAACAACCACCACCACCTCCACCCGACTTAATTGAAGACGAAGAGGAATATGAAGTTGAAGAAGTTCTAGACCATCGCACCAGGAAAGTCAGAGGAAAGAGAGGGGAGCCCCCAGTAGTCGTCACCGACTACTACGTCAAATGGAAAGGCTGGACCCGAGAACACAACAGCTGGGTACGAGAAAAAGACATGGAGCACGCCAGAAAGTCAATCAAAGACTATGAAAAGAAAGCCAGATGCGCAGGCCGTCTCACGATAGCCTATGCGTCTTCCATCGAAACCGCGACAGTCCAGATCGAAGTCAGAAAATTCCCAAGAATGATCCTGGAGGGAAAGTACGATGACAATGGAGTACTCAGCTACAAAACGCAGGCAGGCGATGGAAGCCAAGAATGGATAAAGGACCCACCAGACTACCCACCAGAGGCAGCCTCTGAGCGTCGAAAATGGGAAAAAATGGTCAAAACATACTGGGAAAACGTACACCAAGAAGAGCCCGAATGGGAACCCTAATGGCAGTTGGGACGACTGCCTTAACGAGAGGGTAATGTTATGATTTATTTACTTTTTACCCTTCAGAACCTTCACATTGGCACTATATGCATCACATGGGCAACGGTCACATCAACTTCTATAAATCTTCACCATCACCGTTGTCAATAGCTATTATTAGGACTACAATTTAGTATATAAGTAGGACGCTCTCAGCTGTAATACTCAGCTTCGAGCTAAAGTTTATACAACCTCATTCTTCTCTTGATTCACTCGCAACGATCTGACTGTTGCACTAGTCTCTGATCATCACCAGACAATACTGAGACTCTGTTGGACTCGGGTATTACCCGGCATAGCCTAGCAGTTTACTCTAGTTTGGTTTACTCAGGGCTAGTCCTAACACTTGGCCCCTACCAGATGCTCTGAGACTCTGTCCGACTCAGGTGCAACCCGGTATAGTCAGGGCAGTTTACTCTAGTTTGGATTACCTGAGGCTAGCCCTAGCAATAAAGTACGTACAAGGTATTGGTTCTTCTTTTACTGAGCCAGGCTGAGTTTTAGCAGCCTTCTTTGGAGGCCCACTGGGAAGAATGACGGTGAGACCCCCAGATCTCAAACCACTGGCAAGAGAAGAAGAGTCACCACCGTGAACCAATGGTTTGGTCACAGCCTTCCCTTTTCCACCAGTCAACTACGAAGAAGGAAGAAAAAGTAAGCAAGACAAGAAGGAACAGCCTGAAGAAATGCACCTTTGGATGAGGAGTGTCTTTGGACTCAGACTCCCTGTCGACAGCTCAAGGTCAGAAACAACGTGCCTCTGTCCTGGAGGAAGAGGGTGGGCCAGCTGATGTGCATTCCTCTGCTGAGGACAGTGATGGGGAGTCTGAGTCCGAAGATGCTCCTCGTCCAAAGGTGCATTTCTTCAGGCTGTTCCTTCTTGTCTTTCTTACTTTTTCTTCCTTCTTCATAGTTGACTGGTGGAAAAGGGAAGGCTGTGACCAAACCGTCGGTTCACGGCAGTGCCTCTTCTTCTCTTGCCAGAGGTTTGAGATCTGGGGGTCTCACCATCGTTCTTCCCAGCAGGCCTCCAAAGAAGGCTGCTAAAACTCAGCCTGGCTTGGTAAAAGAAGAACCAATACCTTGTACGTACTTTATGCTGTTTTCTTTCATTGCTTCTGCTTATTGGTGACAGAACAGCTATCAATCTTTTGCACAAGACTCGGACAACCAAGCCTTCTCATGCCAGTGCCGGGGCACCTTCCATTTCATCTTCTCACCTCACAGAGTATCCTACAGTAACCATCAAGAACAAGAAGCATCTCATTCTCAAGGCTCACACTTATGAGAAGGAAGAGCCTGTTCCCATCAAGGCAGAAGAACTTGATGTCATCATTCAAGCTGTGGCCTTGCCTTTGTATGGATGCACACAATGTTCCTCTAGCATCCAAAATCAGCCTTGTCTTTTCTTGGGCTGGGGTAAATGGTGCAACAATTGCGAAGTGGCTTCCAAAAGCCTCTGTACTTTCTGTGCAGAGCTGGTCCAACATTATTTCACCCATAAGGAACTAGCAAAATGTGTCGAGGCCACCCCTGAGAGTTTGTTTCATCCGGTATCTCCTTCATATTGTCTTGCTTACTTTCATTACTATAGATGTTCATACTTGTATCAACCGTGTCAGTGCTGCTCTCCATGTCTTCGAGAGCAGCACCAATGCTACTGCTAATGTGGCTCAGCTATTCCAGGCCTGCTTTGAGGACCTTTCCCAGGTCTGTTGCCATGCTTCCAAAAGTGAGGGCTGGGATGCTCTTCTCGGCATGGTTTTCAAGAATTGTGACTTTGAAGACCGAGTCCATGCCACTATCTGTAGGCTCGATCAGTGGGTGTCTTTCCCATTGGATAGTACATCCACTTCTTCTATCTTAATCTCGACTTCTCATAGCGGTCCCCTTTTAGTTGAGCATGAGCCCTCCCTTCCTTTGGATCCCTGACTGTCCTCTCCACCTGCTTTCATGGCGATTATTCAGGCTAGCAGCCCTTCAGATAGCTTAGTCAACAGTGATGAGGTCCAGGGTGAGCTCAACAAGCTTGAGAGTTTGCCCATCTGTCCTGCGCAAGGGGAGTTGGCTACAGCGGCCTGATATTCATTTGAGCTTTTTACTAGTGTTTTTCATATGTGTGTAACGATCATGCCGTGGACTCCACGGACCTCATCTAACATCAACTCCATTGGTTCCTGTTAGGATCATGCCAATAGGATGAAGTGAAAGGAATACACGCCATGGAATCCACGGAGTGCATGGGGCTTGAAGAAGCTATTAGCAACGTCACCCTTAGGTTGAAGCCCAAAGAAGGATTATGGACGGAGTCCGCGGGATTATGATCTCTAGGATCAAAGGTTAAGTCCAACGGCTATCGGAGTCCACGGACGTAGAGATGGATTATGGCTTGAAGGCTGAAGAGAGTGAGGACAAGAGTTATTGGGCTAAACCAAGTTGATATTCGAACTGAGGTATGTACTACTAAATGTACAGCTTATATACTAAGATGGAGTCCGACGGGTCGGGGTCTGGAATAGTGTAGGTATGGCTAGAGTGACATGATCTGGAATGTTCTGTATCTAGAGGAGTTGAGTATTCCGTGGACTCCGATATAACACCTACTCGCTACCGTGATGGGTTCTAGGTGTGATAAATGAATATGTGAAATAAGTAAATGAAATAGAGATATGAAATGTGAGATAGAAACCGGGATTCAGAATCCAATGGATTCCGATGATTGACTTGGAGCCGGTGGAGTGGATGATTGGATGAGGTCCATGGCATCCGCGGCATGATCGTTACAGGAATCCACAGCATGCATTCCTTTCACTTACTGCTATTGGCACGATCCTAACAGTATATTCGAACTCAAACCCTTGAGTTGAAATTTTTAGGAATGTCTAATACTACCCTCGATCCCTCACAAACTCAATCCTCCTCCACGGCTCTGCCTGTAACCCGTCTCTCCATGCGCGACATTCCTGCCTCTGCATCGAAAGAGGATCACACCCTCTTCAGTGAGGATTCAGCCTCTGCACAACGTTCACATAGGGAAACCTACACTCACAGTGGCTTCACTGCCCACCAATCCAATGTCAACACCACTCCCAATCTGTTCTTCACGGATTCCGCTAGTACGAATGGATGGGGTGGTTATTGAAGCATCATCCTGGAAACCCCGCACACACAGCTTCTCTTCCCAGTCGAGGAAGAGGGTGAAAATGGGGATCCCAGTGACAGCAACGGTGAACCAGAGTCCCCTAGCAATCACAATCGCAACCCATGCAATCTGCGGTGCCCCGGTCCACCAGCTGGTCCACCAAATCCAGGTGGCCCTGGGGGTCGCGGCAGTCCCAGCAGACCAGGCAGTAACCCTCCTAATCCTCCCAATCCTGATCCCAATGACGAGAACCACCTCATGATCAAATTCATGAACCTCCTCCATGGCCTTACCTGCCAAGCCAACAACCCGCCTCAGCAGATAGTCCGTACCAAAGTCAAGGCACTGGACACCTTCGACGGAGTGGATCCATGGAAACTCAAGGCATTCATCATCTCCCTGGAGTTGAACTTCAATGACAGGCCCAACGCATTTGCCGTGGACACTGCCAAAGTCAACTATGCTATTTCCTTCCTCTCTGGTGTCGCCCTTGACTGGTTCGAACCAGATATCCTCCATCCCAATCAAGCCAATCCTCCTGCTTGGGCGTACTCCTACACCGCCTTCCTCTCGGAGCTCCATACCAATTTTGGTCCATTTGATGCCATTGGAGACGCTGAAGATGAACTCGAAAATCTTCAGATGTGCGATGGAGACAGGATCATGAAGTACATACAGTCATTCACCGGTCACTTAGACCCCAAAACACTAATTGATGGCTGGAATATTTTCCTCACACAATATCTCATATATTTTGTACTTCATATATACTACTACATTCTATTTAGTTTGAAAAAAATCAGTGAAGCCGTATGTAGAGAAATGAGCGCTACAGAGGAAAAATATGGTGGCATGTCCAAAAAGGGCTGTCCCGGTCATCTTAGACCCCAGTTCCGAAAATACGCCGCTTTATCTCCCAGCATCCGCACTATCCCCATTGGAGCTGCTATAACCATCAAATTGTTCTGGAGACTCACTGGAGGGTTTATTGGCTGTTGGAGACTGTCTTTTTATGGTTGGACATGGTATAGCCTTTGGGAGAGGCCCTCGTTTTGGCTTGAGTTTTGCAAAATGTGCTGGTACATTCAATCCAGCAGTTTTATCTCTCTTCCATTTCTCCTTCTCCTCATTCCATTCCTCCTTTGCTTTCTCCCATCTCTCTTCAATTCTCTTAATCTCTGCAGTCCGCTCATCACATTTTTTGATCCAGTCAGCCAGTTTGGAGTCTCTCATCACCTTCACTGCTTTTCGGTTTGTTTTTGCAGCAGCAGCCTCCTCTTGAGACTTCTCCCATTGCACTACCCTTTCATAAAAATCATCACCTGTCAATAGGACAGGCATACCATCACCCATAAGCCGTCCTGAGGCTGTCTTCTTCTTTCCCTTCTCCTCTTTAAATGCTAACTGCTCCTGCAGAACTGCACAGTAGGCCTCATTTAGCACATTTGCTGCTTGGAGCTCAATAGCACGTCGACGAAGAAGCTCATTTTCCATTTCAAGCCTCTGGATGATTGTAGCAAGGGTGCATTCCTGTTCTGTGCTGGGAACAAAATCAAGTGTTGGAATTGAGGGCTTTTGCTGTGGTGGGATTTGTTGGCGTGTCTGAGGACTATTCCCTGGTAAGCTGAATGTATTCACCAAAGTGGAGAGTGCTGATTCTGCTAGGCGTTCAACTGTATCATCAATGCCTTGACGCACGGATTGTGGAATCTGAGGCAAA
Organism: Armillaria novae-zelandiae; assembly: GCA_030435655.1. Lineage (NCBI taxonomy): Eukaryota > Fungi > Basidiomycota > Agaricomycetes > Agaricales > Physalacriaceae > Armillaria > Armillaria novae-zelandiae. Next base: position 10,342 of record JAUEPR010000225.1, on the reverse strand, counting down.
ATAACCTTGTCTGGGGTCTCGTCATCTGCAACAAAGGGGGTAGAAGAAGGATTTGGCTGGGAAGGAGAGAACACAAAGTGAGATGGAGAGAAGGTGGGACTTGATGGATGAGGGGCTGCCTGTAAATGATGAGTTGTACGTGTGACCCGTGGTGTAAGAAAGAGCCTTTGAGGAGGAGCAGATATAAGTGGTACATGTGCTATGAGTGGAGAGAGAGGCTGAGGTAGTACAGTGGTTGAGGGGTGTGATGGAATTAATGATGATAAATCATCTTCACTTTCCTGAATCGGTGTTAGGTCTCGATGGTGATGTATTTCATCATCAGTTTCAGAAACATCGCCATCAGTTTCTGAATTGTGAGGATTATTATCAATGTTTGGAAACATATTTTCCCATTCTTCTATATTGCCTCCTATGTCTTCAATGTTGCTACCATCACTGTCAACATCCTTGACAAAGTCAAGATCATCCTTGATATGAAGTCCAATTGCAGTACGAAGCATCTGAGCAACAGCTCGAATGGGTGTTGGAGGGATGATAGGAAGTGTAGCCACAGCAGAAGAGTTTTTTGCTGGAGCCAGTTTTGTAGATGTGATAATTGATTTGTTGAAGGGAACAACCCCTGAAGCTCGGAATGCAGATTTAATAATTTCTGGAGTAAGCACACAATTATGTGCATTCCCATAAATTGCAAGGAAATTATCCTTGCTAAAATGTTGACCTGATTTAAATCATTATAATTTGGAATGTATCATTATAGATTAACATACCAGTTTTACGTTCATATGCATCCCTCTCTTCTCGTAATGCAAGCTTCATGGATCTAAAGACAGCAACATCAAGTCCCTGATAGACATGTGTAGTATGAGCTGGATAGCACAGAATACGGATATTATGCTGGCGTGCATGCTCCAGAAAGGCACGAGTGTAATGTGAGTTATGACCATCAACAAGAAGAAGGCATGTACGTCCATTGGCTTTTTTATGAGTAAATGCCTCAAACTGTTTGATCCACTCAATTCCAATTTCTCCATTTGTCCATCCTTTAACAGAATATCCAATCCTGCAATGTATCAATACCTGAACATTACTGAGATATAAAACCTACATTGCATCAGCAGGATTGTCCTGCTTCCATCAGACTTGAAATGCCTTTCCCTTAAAAATAACAGCTGGTGGTGTTGTAGTTCCATCCGCACATATGGTTACAATCACAGTAATGTTCTCTCTGTTTCCACCGACCTGCAAGGAATTAATAACATGATAGAGTGAAAGGTAGTGATTCTTACCTGCTGATAATGCAACTTATTCTTGCTGCTTCCAATTACTCTCTCATGCTGACCAACAGCTCCACTTGTGCCAAACTCATCAGTACCGTAGATGAGCTCAGGGTCAATATCTGCCATGCTTTCTCCTAGCAGTAATTCATCAGTACTGTTTGTCAATTTAGAATTTATATTTCCACTTACCTAACAGCTCAAACCAAGCATCATGAACATGGGGATTGACTGCCTGTGCTCTCTTCTGCTCAAGTGGCATACTCCAAGCTGTGCAAATTTGATCTGACCACTTCTCAATAAACCGACTAGTCCAGTTCTTTCCAACTCCAGGGAATCCAGGTGAGCAAGCACAGATAATTTCATCAACATGCTCCTTGAGGCGGCGATGAGACAAAGGGAAGCCCTGGTGGCCAAGCTCAATGATATATGCAATGACAACTGCAGCCTCTTCAGCGGTGAGATGAGATTTTGTATCAGCATTGCTTTGAGCTCATGTGCGGTTGCCCTTAGCATGATTAATGAGTGTCTGTTTGTTAATGAGGATGTCCTTCCCTGTTTCTGCCTTGCATTTCTCCATCCACTTCTTCCGAGTATGCTCTGCACCAGCAAAATCCAGTCCTATCTCCTTTCATGCCAGTTGCTCTTGATAGTCCTCTACTGCCTTCTCACGCCATTGAGCAACAAATTCGGAGTCCAGTTTGGTCCGTCGAGCCTTCGAAATAGCCTTGTTCACCATCAGAATAAGCAAAAGTATATGTTGGGGTGGCAAGAGTGGGGGCAGATGACAGTAGGAAGGAAGAGCCGTTTGACCCTCTCAAATGCATGTTTCGAAGCTCTGAGAAGCTGCGAAGGCATTTCCCATATCTCGCAGTCTGCCGGAATGCTTCTGTGATCTCAGAGATTGATACATCATCTGATGTATCCCAATAGGGAAGGCTTGATCAATTGATGTACTCCCAACCCTCGGAGGTGGCCAGTACTATTCTTAGAGATGTAGGAGGGTCCCGAGAACATCTTGGCATCATCAAGGATGGCTGGCATGCGGTCAATGTAGCTCCATAGCCTCCAGAAATTTCAAAAACCGCTTTTTGGACTGTTTTTGGACTGTAAAGATCTCAGAACACAACGAAACATTGCATTAAAAAAATACTAAGTATCAATAAAGTAATTATACACTATAAACAATTTTTAGAATTTTTTTGGAGCAAGGAAAACGACCAGAAAATGGACTTCCGGGGGGGGGGGGTCTAAGATGACCGGGGGGGTCTAAGTGACCGGTGAATGACTGTAGTAAGCTTCAATCAACACACCGCCATCATCGGTTATGGTGACAACTCCCTCCATCATGCCTTTTACTGTGGGCTTTGCTCATGGATCAAGGATGACATGGCTCACCATGGAAAACCCAACAACCTCCACAATATGTGGACCCTTGCCCAGGAGCTTGATGCTCGCTACTGGACTAGGAAAGCTGAGGTCTCCAGGGAAAACTGTGACCGGCCCTCCACCTCGTCCACCTTCAAACCCAAGGGTTCGGGTTCTAACTTGAGCTCTTCCAACAACTCTGCGGCCCCAAAATCCTACGGTTCCACTGCGGGTTCATCATCTACCTCTTCTTCCTCCGGCTACATGGGTGCCTCCAAGAAGCCCTACGCTGACAAGCTAGGCAAGGACAGTAAGCTCACACCCAAGGAAAAGGAATGCTGCCACAAGAACGACCTTTGCATGTTCTGTGGCAACAAACACAAGACCGAGGACTGCAACAAGCGAAAATCTGTGGCTTCCACGCATGGACGTGCAGCTGAGGTCTCTGACCCTACTCCTGCCTCTGTTGATTTGGCTCCTTCGGAGTCAGAAAAATAGAGAGCAACCCTGCTTCCTCCGTGCAAGGACAGGGTTGCGTTGACTGTCATTGCATTTTGGAGATCATAACCCTCAACGCCGCTGCTCTTTCCAACCATTCCCTTACCATATCCCTATCCAGTGAAATTGGCTCTGGATTGGAGTCCGATGAATCTCCTATATCCACAATCCTATGTTTTCTTGCTCTAGTCGATTCTGGTTCCAGCCATTGCTTCATTGACTCGAAGTACGTTAACAATCACACCATCCCTACCAACTCCATTCCTCCTGTACAACTTTGGCTTCTCGACGGCTCCGCCGGATCTCACATCTCAAAATCTGTTACTCTCTCCATACAATTCCCATCGGGAGATATAATTCCTATTGACTTCTACATCACACGTCTTGATTCATCTTGTAACCTTGTTCTGGGATACAACTGGCTCTCCCGCTACAATCCATTGATTGACTGGGCAGAGCACAGTATCACTTTCCATTCAAAGCTATTTGGTGCATCTGTTCCAGATGTTTCCACGGCCTCCGACGCATCAGCACAAGCTTGCAAGGGCCCTTCAGGTCCCATCCCATCCAAACCACCTCCGAGATCCCAATGGACTCCACCAGTGTATGAGCCTATCTACTCATACCTGTCCATCCCATCATTTTCCACTTGGGTTGCCCCTAAAATATCTATCATTTCTGTGGCTGCTTTTGTAAGAGCTTGCGCAGAGGAGGGTGCACAACAGTTCACACTCCAACCTTCTATGCCAAGTGTTAGTGGCCAGGCTGCTTCCGCGGCTCTGCCAGATTTATCTGATGTTCCACCGGAGTATCATGACTTCGCCGATGTGTTCAGTGACTCTCTCTCAGAGAAACTCCCTGAGCATCGTCCTTACGATCTCAAGATCAACCTTGAGGAAGGCTCCTCACCTCCGCTCAGACCCATCTATTCCCTCTCTGAATCCGAACTCAAAGCCTTACACGAGTTTATCAACGATAACGTCTCTAACGGTTTCATCTCTCCCACACGTTCTCCCCACAGAGCTCCGGTACTCTTCATCAAGAAGAAAACTGGTGAACTCAGACTCTGTGTCGACTTCCATGGCCTTAACAAAATCACTAAAAAGGACCGCTATCCACTTCCCCTCATATCCAATCTAAAACTGCATTCCGTACCCACTATGGGTCCTTCAAATGGCACATCATGCCATTTGGTCTCACCAATGCTCCCGCGGCTTCCCAACACTTCATCAACAACATTTTCGCAGACATGCTTGATGTCTCTGTTGTCATGTACCTCGACGATATCCTCATCTACTCCGACGATCCTGTGGAACACTGAAAGAATGTACGCAAAGTCCTACACAGACTGCGAGCCAACGGGCTCTACTGCAAAGGTTTTAAATGCAAGTTCAATCGGGATTCCGTGGAATATCTAGGCTACATCGTCTCTCCCGAAGGCTTACAAATGGCTGAAGACAAAGTCAAAGCTATTGTTGACTGGCCGATCCCACGGAAGGTCAAAGATATCCAATCATTTCTTGGTTTCGCTAATTTCTACCGCCGTTTCATCTACGAATACAGTGAGATCGTTCTACCTCTAACATGTCTTACATGCAAAGGGATTCCATGGAAATTCTACAACAAATGCTTAGCAGCATTCAACGAGTTGAAACAGGCTTTCACTCATGCTCCCATCCTCACTCATTGGATTCCCGACTGTCAACTTGTCATAGAAACTGATGCCTCTGACTATGCTATTGCTGCTATCCTCTCAATCTACCTTGATGATGGGGAAATTCACCCTATATCCTTCTTGTCCCACAGTCTCCATGGAGCTGAACTCAACTATGATACCCATGATAAAGAGCTTCTTGCCATCCTTGAAGCCTTTAAATACTGGCGTCATTACCTCAAAGGCTCTGTGGAATCCATTGATGTCGTTACTGATCACAAGAACCGTGAGTACTTCTCTACTACCAAGGTCCTGACACGCTGACAAGTCTGCTGGTCTGAATTCCTTTCCCAGTTCAACCTAGTTATCCGATTCCATCCAGGAAAATTAGGTGGGAAACTGGATGCACTCACTAGATGATGGGACGTCTACCCTAAAGAGGGGGATAGTCAATATGCTCAGGTCAATCCTCACAATTTCCGCCCTGTATTTACTCAAGAGCAACTCTCCGCTTCTGTTAGGATCATGCCAATAGGATGAAGTGAAAGGAATGCATGCTGTGGAATCCGCAGAGTGTGTGGGGCTTGGCGAAGCTATTAGCAATGTCACCCTTGGGTCGAAGCCCAAAGAAGGATTACGGACGGAGTCTGCAGGATTATGATCTCTAGGATCCATGGTTAAGTCCAATGGCTATCGGAGTCCGCGGACATAGAGAGATGGATTATGGCTTGAAGGCCAAAGAGAGTGAGGACGAGAGTTATTGGGCTAAACCAAGTTGATATTCGAACTAAGGTATGTACTACTAAATGTACAGCTTATATACTAAGATGGAGTCTGACGGGTCGGGGTCTGGAATAGTGTAGGTATGGCTAGAGTGACATGATCTGGAATGTTCTGTATCTAGAGGAGTTGAGTATTCCGTGGACTCTGATATAACAGCTACTCGCTACCGTGACAGGTTCTAGGTGTGATAAATGAAATATGTGAAATAAGTAAATGAAATAGAGATATGAAATATGAGAGAGAAACCGGGATTCGGAATCTGATGGATTCCGATGATTGACTTGGAGCCAGTGGAGTGGATGATTGGGTGAGGTCCGTGGAGTCTGTGGCATGATCGTTACAGTATCCCCCCTTTAGCGTTCTTGCCCTCAAGAGCGCAGATCCTGATGGCCGGAGTTACCACGTGGAATTTGTGAGTGAGGTATCACATGATTTTCACCTCTTGACTTCTAACCACCAACATCTCGGTGGTAGGAAACTCTTGCTTTTTTCTTTCTCCATTGCCTACAATGATGACCAACAAATACCGACGGTCGAGGATGCCAGAAGTGTATAAGGCGCCGCCTACTCTGGATGACTTGGATGTAGAGGAACTGCCGGTGTTCTACGCTGGCAGGGATCAGCAGGAGGATGTGTATCGGAGTGCCGTGGAGGCCCACAAAGTGTGGGTCATGGAGAAGATGAAGGCTGAAACGGCCGCGGCAGCCGCAGAGGCTGCTAAGAAGAAGGCCCAGGAAAGGTGAAGAAACTTCAGGAACTGAAGTTGAAAAAAGAGGTGGAGGCCACGGAGAAGGGAGCGGAGGAGGCGAGGGTAGCAAGAGAGGCTGAGAAAAAGAGGGAGGAAGCGGCGGCTGCGGAGGCCGAACAGACAAGGTTGGCGGAGGCCAAGGAGGAGGCAGCATGAACGAGGCACCTATTGAAGGAGCAGACAGAGTTGGCCGCGAGGCAGGCTGCAGAAGCCGCAGCTGCTGCTGCACAGGCTGCCGAGGGGGATGACGAGGAGGCCACGGAGACTGCGGATAATGAGAAGGAGAAGGCGAGTGAGGAGTTGCGCCAGAAGAGAACGGAGAAGGGGAAGGGGAAGGTGACTGGGGCCGTGGAGGGTTCCAAAAAGAGGAAAAGGTTGACTAGATCGGTAGTGGAGAGTGAGCATGAGCATACCGTGGGGCCGTCGGAGGAGCGGCCAGCGAAGAAGCCAAAGGGAAAGGTTGTGGGACATGAGGAGTTCCACGGATCCGGTGAGTGGACTTGGAGTGAATTGATTTTATTTGTGCTGATTGTTTGTTAGATAAATGTGGGCAGTGCCGGGCCGACGGAGCCCAATATATAATGTCCTCAACAATGCGGTCTTGTGAGCATTGCAGGATACGCAAGGCTAAGTGCCTCTGGACGGAGGAGATGGAACCGACAGCGATGGAGGAGGTCGTGGCCTTGCTGCATAGTTTGCATGCAAGGTTTGATGATGTGGAGGAACAGTTGGAAAGGGTGGAGAAGGAGTTGGCGTCCGTCGGAGGACGTGTTGATGACCTTGTTGATGACTTCGAGGAAGGTGACGCCCTTGAATACCCTCAAGATTTTATTTCAGCGGCATCCGCGGAGGAGTGGGAGGTTTCCCTGGAGGAGCTTAGGGACCTGAAAGGAGCGACACCAGAGGCCCTCCGTCGGGTTATGCGGTTGCGACTGGATCAAGACGTCGCCCAGGTGTTCCATGCGCATCTGGCTTCCACAGAGTTCAACAGACAGGATCCATTTCAACTGGCCAACATTGGTTACTGGTGCAGAAGCTGCAGAGAAGGCGCATTAGAGAAGTTGATCGCGGCGAGTTGGAGGTTTAGGGAGACGTGGGCAGGATTTTACCGCCTCAGAGGCCTACGGATTGAGTGGGCATTATGGAAGGAGTATTTGAAAGGGGGTGAAGATTTTTTGGTTGAGGACTCTGAGGGGGAGTTGGACGAGAGCGAGGTGGCCAGGCCAGAGATGTTACTGGAGTCCGTGGCAGAAGGGGTGCCTGGGATGGTGGAGTGGATGAAGAAGTTGAAGGGGAAAGGGAAGGAAGTGGACAGTGGAGAGGCTGGCAGGTCCGCGGATGCCTAGCTTCTGTTTTATATATATACTTTGGATATTTGTAGATAGTAGATAGACCGTAGAGTGCGCCCGGAGGGGCATAAAATGTAGATGATTTTGTTGATGTTTTTTGGAATTGGTGCGAATAAGTGTGAAGTCAAGAAATGCGTCCGACAGAGTCCATTCCTGATTAGGAAATGAATTTGCAATAGTTTTCCAGAATCAAATTTAAAATTGGGGAGACAGATTCCAACAGGAACCAATGGAATGGATGATCAAGAAGAAATAGGTGAGGTCTTGACTGAGACCTTGCGGATGGTGACCTTGGATAACAGTCCTGGTTTGTCTGGGTAACAACAATGGAAGTCTTCAATGTAGTCTTCCATGGAGAACTCTGTAGCGGGGATCCAGGCAAATTCTTCATCAGTACCTTTGTAGCCCAACCATTGGACATGGTAGAGGAGTGGACAGTGGAACCGACGGTCGAGCTTGGAATCAAGAATCTGTGCAATCTCAAATTGCTCTTCTCCGTCGACTTCCACAGGAGGTGGAGGTGGTTGGGTGAGATTAGGAATGGTATTGATTTCCACAGGTTCCAACTGTGAGACATGAAATACAGGGTGAATGGAACGGAGGTCCACGGGAAGTTTGAGCGTGAAGGAATGGGATCCAGGTTGAGCAATAATATTGAACGGTCTGAGGAATTTCTCGGAGAATTTTGTGGTAGGGCAAGTAGTCCTGATGTGTTTGGAGTTAAGGAAAACCTTGTCACCTACTTTGAAATCTGGAGCTGGGGACCAATGTTTGTCCGCTTGGAATTTGTAACGAGACTGAGCATGAGTGATTTTGTCTCTAAGGAATTGGTGAAGATCGTCGAGGTTGACTATGAAATTGTGGGCCCGAGCAGAAGCAATGTCATGTTCAGGGTACACCATGATGTTAGGATGGTAACCCTTATTAGCAAAGAATGGAGAGATTCCGGTGGAAGCGTTCAGAGCATTGTTGTACACAAATTCGGCAATGGGTAGTAAGGTATCCCAATTGTCTTGTAGGTATGAACAATAGATACAGATGTATTGTTCAAGGGTTTGGTTAGCGCATTCAGTTTGTCCATTGGCTTCTGGATGATAACCGGAAGTGAAGTGAAGCTCCATATCGAGAGATTTGGCTAGGGTGTGGGTGAATTGGGAGACAAATTCGGGGCCACGGTCAGAACTGATGTGGTTGGGAATGCCATGCTTGGAGAAGACATGGGTGATGAAGAGCTGAGCTAGCTCCAAGGAATTGATGGTGTCATGAGTGGGAATGAAAATGGCTTGTTTACATGCACGGTTGATAACAACGAGAATGGTGGTGAATCCATTGGATTCCAGGAGCTGTTCAATGATGTCCATGGAGATGGAATCCCACAGCCATTCTGGTACAGGCAAGGGTTTGAGTAAGCCAAATGGATGGTGACTAGGTGTTTTGTTATGACCACAGGTAGTACAGGATTTGACGTAGTGGCGAAGGAATTCATGCATCTGTGGCCAGGTGTAATTCCATCGGACTAATTCGAGAGTCCTGTTTTGACCAGAATGACCTGCCAAGATGTGGTTGTGATTGTTTTGAAGGACACAAAGATGGAGGTCGGCAGAGTCTGGGACATAGATATGGTTGTCAAGGTGGAGTATTCCTGACTCAGTCTACAGACCACCAGGAAGGATTGGAAGGGGAAGAAGCAAGGTGGAAGCCTTCAGTTGCCGTGGAATCATGTGGGTTGTGTGAGCTTGATATCAGAATGCAATTGGTCTACATCCATGATTGCACTAGTGCAGGAGTACTGGGACTGGCAAGAAAAGTAGCACGAGAGGAAGCGGAGAGTTGCTCTTGAGTAAATACAGGACGGAAATTGTGAGGATTGACTTGAGCATATTGACTATCCCCCTCTTTTGGGTAGACATCCCATCATCTAGTGAGTGCAGTCCGGTTTCCCACCTAATTTTCCTGGACAGAATCAGATAAGTAGGTCGAATTGGGAAAGGAATTCGGACCAGCAGACTTGTTGGTGTGTAAGGACCTTGGTAGTAGAGAAGTACTCAAGGTTTTTGTGATCAGTAACAACGTCAATGGATTCCGCTGTTACGACTGCATACATTCCAGACGTGTAATTTTGCGATCTAATGAATATACTTGGTACTACGGTACAAGGAGAGAAACGGGCCTAAGGACTAAGCGAGTGTACATAATAAATACCTCTAAACAATAAGACTACCTGTCTACATGACACGACGCGACAGACCCAAACCGGGACTTAGTTACAGCTGGTACTTGACAGGCTAGCTTGACAGAAAGTTCATAAACCCTGTTCGGCCGTCGGTAGTTGTCCATTAACAAGAGAGCTCGCTCCTATTAAACTAAGACGAAAAGGATTGCAATTTAAAAACGATCGGCGTGTACTAAATTAAAAGTGACGCACTGTACCTGAGGAAACCGGTCCGGAAACCACGCGAGAGATAAGATAAGAAGATAATCCGATGTACCAGCCGTGGTATGACGAGTGCCTTCGTGGTTGTCCCACTGTCGAGGAACCGTTGCCAGCCAGGGTTACTTCTCGAAGAATGATTGAATAAGAGCTGGGACTAGACACGGCACGACTGCTACCAGTCAGGAGATATGTCCTCGGACTTGAGATTAGCGAGCGCTTGTAAAACCTTAG